>JAEQBH010006259.1:0-92403 GCA_016808115.1 Tetrastigma voinierianum | reverse complement strand
CCTCACTTATAAGAGAGACCCCACTTGAGAATGCATGAGTATAAATGAGCTTTTCAAAGCCTTATATAAGGAGAAGATGAAGAATCTAGAGACTTTTGGAGACTTTTTTAGTTAGAAGAGTGTGAAAGCTTCTAAAAGACCCTAGAGAAGTTCACACTTCTCTATACATGTGTGGAAGACTTGTGAAGATGGAAGAATCACCTAGAGTTTTTAGAGTATTCTTGTAAATACTTCTATACATAAACATTATGTAAGTACTCCCTAAAACGCTTCGACTTCAGCGAACTTTACAAGCTCCGCACACTTCCTATGAATACGTCTCATTTTACCTAAACATTAAGTAAAATGAGCTTAAGGAGTTGTATAGAGCTTTCTACTCCAATAAAGCATTCTTCATTTCTTAAAAGAGTTATCTTATTCTTTTAACTTTCAACATTGAGCATGAGTGCTTAACCAGACTAGTTAGGTAAGTGGGGAGGTTGAATTAGCGACTTGAAAGAAAAAGTTATTTAAGTATTGCATGAGAGCTTAATAAAAAGGCTAAATCCGTGACAATGCGGTTTGTTTTTTCAAATTTTGATGACTTCTGAATTTTAAAAGAAAATTTTTGAATTAAAATAAACAAAAATAAAAAAATAAACCCGTGATTCTCTTCAAGAAGCAAAGTGCTTCACAACCCGTGATAAAGAAGACGATCTAGATGAAGCCTTTGGTATCGGCTGAACCGAGGAAGAGAAGCGGTGATCACTAACCAAGATGGACGGATTGATACCTGATGTCCCTCCATTGACGACAATCTCAATGCTGGTCCCTCGTCTCTTTGCTTTGTCACTGCTAGAAGAAGCCCTCTCCTCCAGGTGGTATGGGTTTGATGATTAGGGATTTTAATCTCTCTCCTCATATGGTTTGAAAATTAGGGATCAGAAGCAGACAAATGTATCCTATAGGTACCCCAAAATGCTGATAAGTTTTTGCAATTACAAGGTTGGGTTTGTTTTTAATCCATTTTTTTAATTCTAATTTTCATAATATTTGATGTCAAAAAAATTTTCATATTATTTTTATTTTATTAAAAATATTTGGTTAAAAAACCTCAAATATTTGGTTAAAAAGTCATCTGATCAAGAATTCATGGATTTTTTTTTTAAATTACAAATGAACATTTTCACATTAATTAAATTAATATTTCCTCTTTTATCATTGTTCAAAATGAGATGCATTAGTATTAAATTCTTTAGATATTAGAAATTGTTATGCCTTTTTTAGTTATTTGAAAAAATGCATTTAAGTTATTATTTGTTTCTTAAATTTAATTTAGGTTTCATTAATATAGTTTTTAAACTTATCAATTTTATATATTAATATTTTATTTTAGTTATATAAAATAAATAAATATAATAGTTGATGTAAAAAAAATGTATTATAATTATTTTTTGTAAGAATGATAATAATAGATTATTTATTATAATAATTTTACTATTTTTTATAAATGTGTTAAAATATTATAGCAAATAATTTCATTTTATCATAATAATAAAGGTAAATTTACTTCAATATATAATCTTAGTATTAAATTAAGTGATTTTTTTTAATACATTTAAGATGTTGATTTTAAATATATAAAACACAAACAACTTAATACTTAATAGAAACTCCAATGTTAAAAAAACAAACAACTTAATACTTAATACTATTGAGTTCTATTTAAATATTGCTGGGCCAAAAGTTATATTTAGACTTAAACTAAAAAACAAACGCTAAGTGTATAAATCTCTTTATTTTTTTATTTTGTTTATCAACTTTATTTTTGAATTAACCATGTCTAAACTTTTTTATTTTATCATTTAGTGTTTCAATTTTATTTTTGTTCAATCAAATTCTAAATTTTTTTATTTGAATTAGAAAAAATTGAATTCAAATGACATTCTAGGTCATATCAAATATTGAAATTACTTAAATGACATTTAACAAAGTAAAATGACAATATTATTTTTTTTCTATATTAGGGACTTTACTATTTATTTGTTATAGTGAAAATTGCTAAAATTAACTACTATAATTGATATAAAAATTTTAAAAAAAATCTTGAAAAAAATATACATAACAATTTAAAAAACACTAACTTTTAATTATCTCATATTATTTTTACTTGTTTTCTAATTATTATGTGAAAAAAAAATTATATATGAAGAATTAAAAATAAAACATTAGATATTAAAATTATTTTTAAAATAATTAAAAAAATATTTATTTTTATTAAATAATATAAAATTTGTGAATCTAATATATCCCATATTTTTCAGTTTAAAAAACATATCCCATGTTTTTTCTTGAAAAGTAACAATTTTTTTGACAAAAATATTAATTTCTATTTCATGTATTTACATTATGTCTTAAAATAAAGGGTTACTTTTGCAATAAAATAAGGAGGGTATTTTTTTTTTAAATTGATAAGAGGTCAAATTTAAGAAATTAGGTTTTCAAAATGTATTTTAATCAAATCACCATTTAATCAATTTATTTTGTACTTTTACAAAAGATAAAAAAAACACTACTGTCGAAAAGATAAAATTATCTTTTTCACCTTGTTAAAGATCATTTAAATAAATTTATTACTTTTATATGATAAAAAATTATTTTATGTAATTTTTACTTATTCAACTATCTTAATAAGCTGTATAGCAAACCCTAATGTCCAAAGGATAATGAGGCCATCCTTTCACCTTTGTTAAAGTTTATTTAAATAAATTTCATTAATTTTATATGATAAAAATGTTATTTTGATGCAATCTTTACTTATTCAACTATCTTAATAAGCTATGATTTTCTTTCATATTTTTCGTATTGAAATAAGATTAAAAAAAATGATAATAATTCAATCATAAATTGTCCTATCCCACTAATCAAAGTAACCTTACCTTGAAGAATCAAAAACAACGTTAAACATGTCCTGGTAACTAACTAAGACAAGAGAATTAAAACACGATTCTCATTTTAATGCTAACAAGCAAAGTGTGATTGCAACATTATAATTCAAGTTGACAAAATTTAAGATACCTTGTTCTAAGAGGCCTAGTTTAAGTGGTAAAAGGATAAAAAGAAGATACATAGATGCAAGTTTAAATCCTTTTAAGAACATGTTTACTTTTCATATTAAATTGTAGTATTTTATTCTTATAATGATTCGAGTCAAGATCCCTTATGTTTTCCATCCATTTACCATTTGGGTTAAGCCTTAAGGACATATAGATTGAACAAAAATTAAAAGTTCAATTATCTCATTGAACAAAAATAAAGTTAGATACCAAAATAGGAAAAAATAAAAAGTTTTAGACATTTGATTTAACAAAAATAAAGTTGAGACACAAAAGTATAAAAAATAAAAAAGTTGACACTTAATTGAACAAAAATAAAGTTAGAGATACAAAAAAAATAATCATAAAGTTTATACACTTACTGAACACAAAAATAATTTCGAGACACAAAAACATAAAAAATTGAAAAATTGAAACACCATTTGTGTAATTAATCCTTATGGGAAAAAAATTGAAATGTTTTTTGGAGAAGCATATGATATGTGTTTAAAAAAACATTTTAAAAGTTTTTAGGTATTCCTAAAATACCTATTTTTTTATCCTTAAAATATCAATTTATTTTCCCGTAAAAATATATTTATTTTTCTTTTATATATCATTCATTACATCATGGTATTTTGTTTCTTACAAATTTGTCCCATTGAAACTTGAACCTTGCCCCCTACCTCTGCCAACTTAAACTCTTAATCACATGAACTCGAGACCTAGTTATTTATTAATTCAAATATTTTTATAAATATTTGTAAATATTTATAATTATTTTAAATTTATTGTTATGTATAAATTTTTATAATGTGATTTAGTATATATTTTTGTAATAATTTTTTTATTTATTATCATATCCTATTTTTTAAATTTAATTTTTTAGTTCCCGTGTTCGCTTAAAAATCGTAAAAACGTAAATATTGTTTTAAAACAAACTCAGAAGACAAACAATGACAGGGAAGCGTATCCGAGCCCAACGATAACGCGCAAATCTTAAGACAATTCACCCTCAACTTGTAACGAGGATAATGGACAATCGTCTCCCAGATAGAAACTAATCTGTTCCTCCTAAGGGTACGGACTGAGTAACTCACTAACCTCACTTTTGCAACAATCGACAAAATGAAAATGATATGCAAGAGATAAGATTTGGTTATATGTTAAAATGGGCAAACTGGAGGCAATAACTCAAAGAGTGTCTCCACGAACGCATGTTGGTTCAAAAATAGACAACCAAGAAAGCCGCTTGTTGGATGAGACACATCTTTTCATTCATTTAAGGAATTTGTGGTTCCCAACAATCCCCACATGAATGAAAAAGTTCTGATATCAATACTTCAGGTATGCATGATGCGTGCCGTATTGGTTTCACGGTAAACGCCGACGTGATAAGTAGTCTGGTGACTTTTAACTTTCTAGTGAACTTACCCGACTTACTTCCCTACACCCAAGACTTGATGTCTCGAACCGTCGACCTTCGTAAGCCTAGACAATAGAAATCACACAACTACTCGCAACAAAATCGTTCTCATCATGTGTCTGCTACGCAACACCGCCCGGTCTCACGAAAAAGTTTGGTGAATTCCGCCTTTTTGTACCTCGTTTAATTCCTCACTTCATACTCACATAGGTGATTTATAAACATATAGTTTCATAATCATTAAAAGTTTTCGCTTAACTTCACATATTAATATCGTTTTTATCCGAATGTAAAACAGATAGATAAGATTTACACCGCTTCCTTCTTACAATTTTAGTTGTCCCTTTCGTTCCAGATCCCAGATCTCCGGGCCAACTAGGGTAAAGGTGTCCTATGATGACTTGTTTAGAGGCCTTAAACCCATTCCCTTGATGTTTTTGCAATCATCTCTAGTTAGCCTTTACAATGGATCTCAATATTATTTTGACTTCACATAGCTAATGTGATAATTCCACTAGAAAGAAGTTGTTTTATCAGGTCGCGTCTCGACGACAAAGGTCGAGACTTACCATTATACATATATCTCCTGTCTTCCCATTGGCCTGGACTATCGCTAATGTGCTACTATACAATGAGCATTGGTTTAGCCAATTAGAATATCTTCCAAGAGAATTTCGTCACTCGCTTCAACGCTTTATCCAAAGCACAAATCTCGATTCCATAAGGGGACTGAAGAATACAAGTTTGTTTGATGATTTCCAAGACATCGCGCCCACCAAGTGTGAATACATATCCACTTGTTGATTTTGTGTCTTGAAGGTTTGCTATCCAGCTTTGCATCACGCATCCTCTGGCACGCGAATATTCGTAATGCAAAGCATAATCTGAAAAGGTCTAAGTACCTAATAAACGCTTCATAGCTTTCCAATGATTTTCTACTGACTAACTCAGAATCGACTTAGCTTGCTAACCGCACAAGCAGCATCCCTAGTATAGTCTATGACATACATTAAACTCGCTCTAGTATACTAGCATACTTATTTTGAGTTTGAGCCACCAAGATTCCTTAAAGATGTAAATTAACATCTATTCTGAGTCTTTTACCGTATAATACCAGATTCTTTGCACTTTCCAAGAATCGTTTAATATACGCCGATTGTGATGTGAGCTTAACTTCCAGATGTCTTATGGATTTAACCCTAAAATAATACCGCCACATTCTCATATCTTTCATTTCAAATTTACTTACAAGCAAGATTTGATCTTCTTTAATGGGCTCACACCATCACTGCAGTAAGCATATCGCCCCATTACATAGACATAAATGGCAAAGCAATTTTGAGTTTGCTTTTAATATGGCACATTACATATCGCACTCATTACTCTTGAAACTATTCAACAACATGACTCACGAATTTAGGCATGTCATTGTTTTGGTGCTTGTTTAATCTATAGAGGACTTGATAAGCTCATACTTTCTCGCTTCGTCTCGAATAATATCTTCTAAATGTTCAAATGAGGTTTCTCCAAACCTCCGCTTAAGAAGGTCATTTACATAATCCATTTTGATGGATTTGCTTTATAATCACGTAAGGCTATTTAGCATCCTTATAGATGTAATTTTTATTAAAAAGAAGTAAGTTTGTGCTAATCAGATCTTCTGTTGTTGTACCTTTACTATGTTTCGGCCTCTTCAGATTGTTTGTTGTTAATCATCCGCATTTCCTCTTTGAAAATCCACTTTACATTGTAATGGTTTCTATTACTGTGAGGAAGGTCAACCAATTTTCATGTAAGGATTTGACAAGATGGATTCAACTTCACTATTGATAAACTTCTTTCCAATCCGGCTTCAAGTAAAGTCACAAATTTTCAATGTCCGAGGCTCATTTTCCAACAGACACGCGGAAAATCAAAACTAAAAGACGGGAAGTCTCTTTGTTCTTAATCACGCCTAGGTTCATCCTCCATTGATCACTTTGATATAGTATCTCGAGACCTCTTATTATTATCAATCAGCCTCATATACTATGTTATATGGAAATATATTTTCAAAGAACGAAGCGTCCCTTGATTCAATGATCGATTGATGGTATATCTGGATTCGACTTGTGAACAAGAAAACGATATGCATTGCTATTCCCGAGAGCATATCCAGATAAACACAAAGCCAAAAGTCTTTGGTCCTACCTTAGCCTTTTTAGGTTTAGAACCGCAACCCAGCCAACACCCCCACACTTCGAGATACCCAAGTAGCATTCCCGCTTCCATTTCTGTATAGGTAGTTTGTCGTGTCTTTCCTGGGTACTCGGTTTAAAATAAAATTCACCGTCAAATACCTTCCCCCACAATTTCGTGGTACACGGGAATCCATTCAACAATGCATCTTTACTGCTTTTAAAGACCGGTTTCCTTTCCGCCACTCCATTAGATCAGGGTGTATATGAGCGCTTATTCGTGAATGATACCAACCCTGTGGTGACAAATTTCCTCAAATGGAAATTCATATTCACCTCCTCTGTCACTCCTTATGATTTTAATTTTCTTGTTCAACTGAGTTTCAACTTCGGCCTTATAAGTCTTAAAAGTATTCACAGCCTTATCTTTGCTACTAAGCAAGTAAACATAACAATACCGCGAAAGCAAATATCTATAAAAGTACAAATACTTATTACTACCTCCTTGACGTATTGGATTTCACATCGCATATATCATGTATTAAATCTAAAGGTTCCGAAACTCATTATCTACAGAGTGGAAAGGGGGCTTAGAAAATTTAGATTCAACACATAATGCTTATATCTCACTGGATAAATAAACTTCTAAGAATCCCATATTCATTAATTTCTTTATTGACTTATAGTTAACGTGTCCTAGTCTAGCATGCCAAATGTTTTATCTACAATCAGATGATCTTGAATTTGAATACTTTCACATGATTCTGTAGCTAATAGCTTATACACAGTTTATGGACCTGAATTCAACATCTACGCTAGTGACCTGACACTTCGATTCGTAGATCGCCACGCGCTTTCTTTGCCGGTGGAACTCATCTACAGAAGGGAATCGAACACGGATATCTTCATCAACTTCTCGCTCCCAAAGAACTTAGTTTCGAATAAATACTTTCTCATTGAAATAAACTCCATGTAAGACCATATTCGGGGACGGAATCGCCAATATTTTCTTCGTGAAACTCACATTCAAATTCCTCGCGGAGATGAATCGCCATCACCGTCGTTAGGGAAATATTAGTAGGGCCAAAATTTGATGGGCATGGCAAAAGTCGGCTGGCCTCGCCTCTCTTTATTTACTCTTCATTGACACGGACTTCGAGACCGTCCCCATAGCTTCACTTCTGGGGTGTATAACCCTTTCGCCCATTCTATAAACACGGCCGCTTACAACTAATCGGCAAATATCCGTGGTAGTTTCCTATTACCAATTCAAATTTGGTGTGTTTCTCCAAGGAGATTTTCCCACTGAATTTCATGGAAGGAGACTGGACAATGGCAAGCCCGGCTAAACGAAAAATCCCGATAATGCCTATCTCTATCTCCCATCCAAGCAAATCACAAACTCTAATTCCCCCTGAACCATTACCACTTTCCCTACTCAAATCCTGTCTCCGAGGATTTCGCAAAACTTTCACATTATGATGGGATCTGAGTAGGAGACTGGACTCCAATGTCCCGAACCTTTCCCCGCACGCTTTCCTGCGAAAACCTAATGTCACAAATAATATCAAAAGCTTCAACCGCGCTTACATACGAATCCTTAAAGAAACCCCAGCAGACCGAATATAAAATAACACAAACAGACACTCGGTTTTGCCTAAATGCACTGTGTCAGACCTGGAAGGTGAGGCACTCGCAAAAATATTTGAATAAACTTAACAAATATTTTAATGAAAAACTATAGTACAGAAAATGTTCAGTCAAATTTCGAAATACGCCCTTATCAAGTAAAGGTAGGAAAAAATATTTGAGTCAAATTGGCTTAAACAACTTCTCGCTTACCGCAATATAAACTGAGACAGAAGTGTAATATCATATTCAAACTGCAGTCTTCAAAACGAAAAAATGTAATCGCAGCCTTATAGAATTGTTTGTTAAAAAAAAAATTTTAATAATGACAGACAGGGCTAACTTAAAAGAAAAAAATCGAAATAATTTTTTTTTTTTTCTTGTAATACCGAACAGAAACAAAGATTTGAATAACTTGTACAGATATATGCTAATGAAAATCGTGAAGGTAAATACGAAACGAATCATCAGAATCCGAAAATATATATATATATATATAATTTAATGTAGTTGCCGTTCCATAGAAACGAATGTAAACAATACTAAAGATATTACGTGAAACAAAACAAATAACTACACAAGTATGTTTCAAGAATATATAATATACCGTATATTCAATTGCTGAATCATAGTAGTTTTGTTGAATATATATTAATGTGAGTATATGTTATTTCGCTATTCACATAAACGAACGTAAACAAACAGACAATTGAACTCGAAAAACTGTGAACCGAACAGAAACTAAATTCCAAAGAAAAATCAGAAATCAGAACGAACGTAACTAAATTCCAAAGAAAAAAATTGACCAGAAACAAATGTAACTAAATTCGCCTTAAGATCAGAAGTTCCCCGCGGTTCGCTTTTAAAATTAGAAACAAAAAATACGAAGGAAACAAAACTCAGAGTACAAACAATGATGAAAGCGATCCGAGCTCACGATAACGTTAGTCCTTAAGACGACGTTTAGCCCCTCAAACTTGGTAAATTTATGATAATGGACAACGTTTCCCGTGTGATAGAACGGATCTCTTGCTCCTCCGGCGGTACCTGATCGGAAGACTTCACCAACCCAACTCTGCGTAACAATCGCATGTGCCGGAAAAATGATATGCAAGGTGAGGAGAATATTTGTTATATGTTAAAAATGGGAAAACAGATATAAATATCCTGTGAAGGCCTCCACAAACAAACACGTTTCGCTCAAAAAGCCGATGAACCAAGAACTCGTGTCTGCCGATGAGAGACACATCTTTTCATTCATTTGGCCGACTCAGGGTTCCAACAAATTTTTGGTGATTTTAATAGTATAAAAGTATTTTTATATTTATGTATCTTAAGACTTGGGTAAAGTGATAAAAGAGGGGGAATGAAATATGAGATACCTAAATTCGAATCTTTGTAATAACATATTATTACAACATATAATATACAAAGTAAATGGATATTAGAAGAAAATGCATATGGGGCATAACCATACAAAAACACTAGGAGGGTAGTGAAGCTCTTACAACATATTTAACCTAAATATTCTTGAAAGTTTGAAGGATTATTATTAATACTTATATTGAAACTATGATAGATTTTCTTAGTCCCCTCTAAAATCAATTGGAGTTAAATTTAGATTGGCATTCCAATGAAATTAATTTTTTACAATATTAGTAGCATATATAATATCCAACTTTAAAAAAAAAAAAACAGAATCTTTTTTTTTTAATTTCTTTTAAAGATATACCTTTCCAAAATTTTTTTAAAGATATATAAATTTAATTTTACTTTATCACTACTTCCTATAAAATTAATTTTTAGTATAAATATATAAAATAAATAAATGAAACGTTATGGATGAACCTTGAATCATATGATCTAACTCACCTTTAATTTAATCTAAATAACCCAAATATAATATGACTATATAAATTTTGAAAAGATATTTAAAATATTTAATTTTAGATTTCAATGGGAATGTCTAGTTTACAAGAAGGGTGGATTCTACATACATCTAGGAGGCCCAAAATCCTAAATTTTATTGTAGTAAAAGAAAAAATACCAAAAATCATTATTTTATGACATTGTCCTTCCTAAAAGCTGCACCTAAACCCTGTTCTCCACATTGAGTTGATTGTTTTTTTAATTCTGAGTTGGACTCAAATAAGAATCTTTAACCTATCAAAGTTCCCATCATACTTTTTTTTTATCTACTACTCCTTTCATTTTTTATTTCACATTATTGTAGTAAAGGAAACAATGTTCATGGGTGAACAGGCACATTATGTGATAAATATACTTTAGACCCCATGAAGATTAATGGTTTGATGAAAAGGCAATAATAATTGACGTAGTAAGTGGGTCAAACTTTTGTTATAGTATATATATATATATATATATATAGATATATATATGGTTATATATATATATATATATAGAAGTTACTCTAAGGTACAAATATTTAACATCTTGTTATAATCAAGGTGCAATGCTTGCACCTCATTAATACTCTAATTGCTTGCACCTCATTGTTATTAAATATGTCATACCCATGAACAAGACGTCTAATTGCATTTAATGTCTATCTCATCAATTTTGTTAGGGAGTCTTCCTACCAGTCCTACATAGAGTCAACAAAGGAGTTGAGATACTTATGTCACAGCAATGGACAACCAAGGTTATCTCTTTCAGCCTTTTCATTGAAGATTGCATAAGAACAAGGCACCGCGAGATATATCATGGTACACATGGACAAAAATCGCGATCATCTCAAAATCTGATTGCCAATAAAAAAGATTTGGGATAGAAAATCGGAGAAAATCGCCACCAGATAAACCGATTTTTTCCCGAAAAATTTCCGATTTTCCTCGTCTCCAAAATATAAAATTTGCTACAGGACACCTCTAATCAATGCTCATCGATTGCACTTATTATATATAATACAATTTTTTTTTATATTCATTATTTATTTGTTCATAATCCCTTTATAATATTTGATTTTATTTTTATTTTACATTATAACTTATAATATTTTTAAATCAAATATTAATTTGAACAGTAAAAGAAATAAATTAATATCATTTAAAAATTTAAAATTATACTATATAATATTTTGAATCTCCTATTATCATAATATTTATAATAATAACAAAACAAATAAATAATATATCTTTAACATAATAATATATATGAATAATATATTAATATAACATATTTAATTAATAATTGGCTAATCCATTTGATTTTTAATCTACCTTAATTAAGATAAGAATCATTTTCGCAATCTTTATATAATTAAAATATGAAAAAAATTCTAATAACCGATATTTTTGTAAAAATATCCATCGATATTTTACCGATACTCGAGATATTTCCGTAAAATTCACCACCGATATATCCGCTGCATCGGGTTATTTGATCCTTGATGGTACAAGACCATCACCTTCTCATCTTTATTTTTGAAATAGTCTTTAGTTCTATACCTATATAAAAGGCATTTTCTCAATAATCTTTTTTTTCATTTTATTTTCATCTTTAATTTCTACACGTTGTTACAATTTGACTTCTCTAGTTTCTAAGTGCCCATGCACTCATCACCTTAATTTAAGGTACTTGTAGTCAGTATAAGTAATATAGTTATTGTATTAATATATTAATTTATGATATTTCATTGACCAATAAAGTTGTATGTCTTTACATAAGGACCAATTACAACATTTACATGATAACGAGAGTTGCATCATAGTGAATAATCACACTTTATTTTATTTATTTTATTCTCAAATTTGATGCCCTTTTAGCTTCTTATGAAAATCTACTACATGTATTTAATCCTAAACTACAAGTTTCCCCATGGTAAACACAATAATGAAGATGACGTTTAATTAATTGTTATATGAGATTAGGAAGCCTTTATTACTCAATATAATGAAGAAAAATATGTTTATTTATGAGAAAAAACGGATACTAGATCCATTAAAATACGTTCTTTATATTGATACATCAATTCGATCGAAGATCTCTTTTAATTTACTCATTCAGTGAGCAGGGACTTGAACCCCCATACCCTTTTAGCACGAGATTTTTGTGTTTTGAATATGGACCAAGTCAAGAGACAAAATGCTAACACTAGTCACATTGTCACATAATAATGAAAATTATATTTAGTTTCCCAAGATTATCGATATATTTTTGGTTTTTGGTAGGAAGTAGAAGATTCAAAGCTTTAAGCCTAGTTTACTATCATACCAATTAAAAAATGTTTATTTTTAAAAATTCTTTTAATCTTACAAAAGATAATACATTTTTCCAATATAGGGTTGGTTTAATAAAAGCATTGAGTGACATGACTATTGGTTTTAGGTAACAATCTAGCTTTTTATATGCGTTTATATTATGACAATTGTTTATTCCAACTATAAATCTAAGTAAAAATATTTGTGCAATAATAAAGTTAGTTACTTATCATGAGAAATTTACCATTGCACTTTCCCGAATCAAGATCATGAACGAGTGTGAGTTTCATTTGATGCATAAATATTTATTTGGAATGCAATGTTTGTTCTTAAAAAAAAATCAACACATGGAATTACATTTGTAAATTTTGAAATCATTGTTTCTCATTTATATTCAAAATATATAATCTCAAACTAATAAAACATCGAGTATAATCAATTGATTGTTTGACTAGTCTAAGTTTTATTGTCAGGAATTCCAAACCTTCACTTCTTAATACCAATAATTTCCATTGATTGTTCTATATATTCTTCTAATGATTTTTTTTTTTTATGGTGTTTTTAGTAATACTGTTGAAAAATCTAATAGATACCTGATAGTTGTGTCCTTTGTATTTTGTTTCAACCTTCATTAAATTCACTTCATACCCATTTTAAATTACATTAATTACTATATTTATTTAATCAATTTGGATACTCATTTCCATGATAATTAAATTCATTTTAGGGTTTCATAATTTCTCACAAGATTATCTATCATGCCTAACATATATGGTAATGTTTAAAAAATGTAAGATATAACGGGTTAATAATTTATTACATGATAACTAAATTGTTTATCTATAAAAAAAAAAAAAAAAAAAATTCCCAATTGCATGTCAACTGTTTGAATTTAAAATTTAAAAACCGCATGCTGACTTCTTTTATCCTTCTCACAAATTAAGGACTAAACCCACCTAAGAAAAAAAATAAAAAAAAGAAAGAAAATAAGAATAGGTTTATTATTATTGATTTTTGTTTTTTTATCAGCTTCTTCAAATTTATTCTCTTTAAAAAGAAATAAAAAGTATAAAATTTGGGAAAAAAAAATTATATTTGGCGTTTTATATTTTTATTATATCAACACCAAATTCCGGTGTATCATTCTTCTCAAATTTTGACTTAAATAGGCAAGTTTGGTCCATTGGACCCAAACCCCAACATAGCTTATTCTGAAAAAAACTTAGAGTGCTCTAGTGGCTGCTATGATTTTAAATTAATAATTAATTAATTTTATCTAAAATTTGACCAAGTTTTTTTCATTTAACAAAAAAAAAAGATGTTTAATTGAAGTATATTGAGATGAAAATGAAATATAAAAATAGGTGAAAAGAATGGAAGAAAAATGAAGCAGAGAGAAACCACTGGTTGGGGGTCATGTAATCCTTTGACCATTTCCCTTTTTCCAAGCGGTTATGTTATGATGGACTACCAAAAGGGGGTGGAACTTACTGCTGAAGGGGCCAACTCTCAACGGTCATATTCCTAGGATTTCAAATTCAAAACTGTCCGCCCATTGATTTGAACAAATACGAGCAGTGAGTGGGTTTATTTCATTACTTGGGTCGAACCGGACACCAGGAATGCACGTGACGAGGTTTTTTGGTCACGTGATAGCCCTCTATTTGAATTCGGACCCAGCGCTTTTCTCCAATTCAGTTTAATTATCGGTCGTCATACATCACCCCCTGGTTGTCCCATTCTGCTCAATTCAAATAACCAAAGCCCTCCATCTTTCTCTCTCCTCCTCTCACAGCCGTTTTCTTCAACCTCTCGTTTCGTCTTCCTCCCATTTCCATAGGTATGTCATCTCATTCAGGCTGAAACGCCTTCATTTTTCGGATCCACATTCCTCAGCTCACGACCTTTCTTTTCAAATATCCTCCATATCTATTCTTCGTCTGCAGATCTCCGATGGCATTTTGATCCGAACTATTTTATTCACCGTTTCTCTATTTTAACCCTAATTTATCATTTTATTACAAATTTTCGGGTTGGAATCCAAGGTTCAAGGTGCAGATGGTAGTTCCACGGCGATTGTGTTCAAAGGTGTAGGTTAATATAAGACCACTCATTACACCAGAGCTTCTCATTGGATGTACAGATTGCATAACAGTGGTTCCCGGAGAGCCACAGGTATGAAGTTTGATTGATAGGAAAATTTAAGATGGGAATAGGAATTGAGATGTTCTTATATAAGGGTTTATTGTTTGGAAAATGGAAAAACTAGAATGTTTTTATTTTTTATTTATTTAATGTGTTTATTTTGTAATAATAACAATGATTCATAAATAAGAGTCCTATTATCTTTTATCATTAGTCAGTTTTTTGTCTAGCAAAAATAAAAGAATCATTACTCCGTTTGCTGAGACACAAATGAAGGGTTGAATTGATGTATTTTCTAAGATTAACTTCAGGATTTCTCGATTTTAGTTTGATCTGTAATTGTTATCGGATGCACCAACAGGTTCAAATTGGATCCCATGCATTCACATTTGATAATGTTTACGGCAGCACTGGATCTCGATCGCCTGCAATATTTGATGACTGTATTTGTCCACTCCTTGATGGATTTTTCCATGGTTACAATGCAACAGTTCTTGCATATGGCCAGGTTTGATATTTATTTAGTCGTTTAAGTGGATTCTTAATTAAATTAAAATTTCATGCTTTGGAGCTTTTATAGCTGACTCAGCTTTCTTTGGCATGCAAGACGGGCTCAGGAAAAACATACACAATGGGAACCAATTATACAGGAGAAGAAGGCAGTGGCGGGATTATACCAAAAGTTATGGAAAGTATATTTACAAGAGTGGAGGCCATGAAAGACTCCACAGAATTTTTAATTAGAGTATCATTTATCGAGGTAACACAAACTTTGTTTTCAGTTTCTATCTTTTTCTCTGTGTGCTCATTTTCTGTGTGGTTTCGTACTTACATATAATTTCCATAATTGACAGATTTTTAAGGAAGAAGTATTTGATTTGATTGACCCAAATTCATCAGCAACCTCCAAAAGTGAAGGGGTAAGTTTAACTAAGCCTACAGGACCAGCAAGAGTGCCTATACAAATTAGAGAAACAGTAAGTGGGGGCATAACCCTTGCTGGCGTGACAGAAGCAGAAGTTAGGACCAAAGAAGAAATGGCATTATATTTATCACGTGGTTCCACATCTCGTGCTACTGCAAGTACAAATATGAATAGTCAATCAAGGTACCCATTTCATTAGAGTTATGAATATGTGTGAATTTTATGTGTTTTCTGAACTATTGCAGACGATTTAATTATAATTAGTCCATATCTCCTGGCTTACTTCAGAGTAGCTTTAATTGAAATATTTAAATTGCCCATTGTGCTTATTATTGATAACAATGTTTCCGGTTAATTATGCAAACCTGGCTCAAACTATTCCTGTGTTACCCAGGCACCATTGAAGAATCAGTGTTATGTCATGTTGGACATAATTTTTTGTTCTCCTTAGTCCCGTTAGGATATGAAAATATAGAGATTATGGACCCAAAATAGAAACTTTTAGGAAAGTTGGTAGCTCAACATGGTTAGAGCCATGATAACATAGTGGGTCCAAATCCTTCCAGCTTAGAAGCAAATTAGGTAGTTCAATATGGCATAAAAGCTTTGGATAAGTGGAGATCTGAAAAGTCAAGTTCAACATTCCTCCACCCACATCTTTTTATCATTTGAAGCAGCCAGCAGGAATCTTGAAATCACAATTTACACTGCTTCATGACTGCTGACTATCCCACACTAATGACCTCGGCATTAGCCTGGCTCATGGCAGAGTGACCAAACTCCTTTTAGAGCATTCCATCCCCAAAGACACTTCTAGAATTTGCTGGATATTTCAAACATGTGTCCATGGGAGGTCACTATAAATAGGATGGGGTTTCATTGGAGAGATGCAATGAACAAAAAGAGGAATCACTCTCGATGTAAGTTATCTGCAATTTTTTCAGCTTCTACATACTCTTGTTGAGGATGAACCTTCAACACTCACACTACCTCAACCCAAACAAACAACAAACCCCAACTCCACTCACCCCCATTCATACGAGAGTATGGACTGAACATCAATTTGTATTCTTGAAGTTTTTTATTTAGTACATACTCTTGTTGAGGATGAACCTTCACCACCCACACTACCTCAACCCAAAGAAACAACAAACCCCAACTCCGCTCACCCCCATTCATATGAGAGTATGGACTGAACAATTTGAAGTTTTTTATTTAGGTGTTATAAGTTAACACCTCTCACACTACCTCAACCCAAACAAACAACAAACCCCAACTCCACTCACCCCCATTCATACGAGAGTATGGACTGAACATCAATTTGTATTCTTGAAGTTTTTTATTTAGTACATACTCTTGTTGAGGATGAACCTTCACCACCCACACTACCTCAACCCAAAGAAACAACAAACCCCAACTCCGCTCACCCCCATTCATATGAGAGTATGGACTGAACATCAATTTGAAGTTTTTATTTAGTGTTATGGTTAAAAGACGCTGGATGTAATTTTGATAGTGTTGACATCAATTTACCCTGACTGTTTGAACAGCTCTTGTAAAATTAACCTGCTGTGATCCATCTTTCATGCAACATATTATTGAAGGCATCCCAGTTTTGAAGGGTTTAAATTTGGCCTTGATTGCACTGAGAATCTTTTTCCCTTTTGACCAAGCACATGCTGTTACTGATCAGGGCTCTCACAAAGTAGCCACGCAGGCCAGTGTGCTGGTCAAATGATTGAAGATTGAGTATAAATGTCAATTTGACATCTTATAGTTGAAGGCTACATAACCAAGCACTAAATATTAATATTGATATAGCTCTATGTTGTTGTGATATCCTGCCTTACCAACATATGCATGAGATTTCAGTCTTGGCAACCTCATAATCAAAATAAACTTGGAATGATTATCGGTGCATACAACAGAACTGTTAGTCTCTGCTCAGGTGTATGATGGTAAAAGGGATTCAAAAATAGAAGTGAGCTCATCTAGGTGGCCCACTAGACAATATGCATTTTGCAAGAAATGACTAACTTAAAAAACTTTCATTTCTTAATGGCCTTATAATGAATTAAGTCTGAGTTCTCTAACTGAAGCTGAGGTCATTAAATAGTTACCAGACAAGGATCATTTTGCAAGATATAACTAAATTATAAAATTTTTACTTATCGCCTTCAAAATGAATTAGGTATGAAGTTCTAATCTGAAGATGAGATCATATTATAATGCTCATATTTTCTTCTTGTAGTTTCATTACGAATGGGAAAATTTAGTTTGGGTCCTAACTGATTCTTATCAAAATGATAAAGATTGGATTTAACTTTATTACATGAACCAAACTAGCTCTACTTAACATAAGCATCAACATATCATTGAAAAGGAATTATTTATTTTCTCTTAAGCTTTCTTGTCAAGGAATGAATTAGTTAGAGGCCTGCTTATTGATACTTATTAATCAATAGAGTTACCTCAACCAATTATCTCTAGGAAGTCTCCTTGTTAATCTAGTTTATGGTATGTTCATGGTTAAATTGTTTTCCTTAGTTAATCTTGCATTTGTCTTGTGTGTGTATGCTTCTTACTGTAGAATTGAATCCAACAAAACAATGCCATATTTTATCTATTTTTTACTTTCACTTGTGACTTCCTTCTTTTTGGGTGCTTGGGTTTTCCTCATGACCACAGATTATCTTTTCTTTTTTAGATATTATACTACATTTTCAGTTTTTCTAACTGGGTTCTCATTATGTTTCAGTCGCTCGCATGCCATTTTCACAATATCAATGGAGCAAAAGAAAATTGCTCATGTTGGAGTAAGTAGTGATGAATGTAGAGAGATATCCTTTGTGCAAAATTCCATTTAGTGGATCTTGCTGGTTCTTGAACCGAGCAAACGGACAGGTGCTGATGGGATGCGCATTTAAAGAAGGTATTAATTTATAAATTTAGTTTGAGAGTGGAATGGCGGCAAGTAGTGAACACAACCAAAATTTTCTACTATTGTCTAAATATGATGATTAGTGTTCCAAGTTTCTTCTCGTCAGCTTTCAACTTTGAAATGCCAAGTTGTTGCGGCTTATTATTATTGTTGTTTGGCGTGTAGTTTTATCTTTTATTTTTGCTTTTAATTAAAATGCTAAGTTGTTTTCTGATGGTGTACACATGATCAAGGAATTCATATCAATAAGGGATTGCTTGCTCTTGGCAACGTGATAAGTGCCTTGGGAGATGAAAGGAAGCGGAAAGAAGGAGGCCATGTTCCATATCGTGATAGCAAGTTGACACGCCTATTACAGGCAAGATAACTGCATTTTTTTTCTCTATTTGCATTGGATTTTGTAGTGGATCATTTCAAATTATGTTATCCATAGACTATGTATTGCACTTGAGAAAACTTTGAATATCTTGTCCATCTATTCAAATGACTAGTCATAGCTGCACCTGATTTTCTCAAAAGATATGAATTGGCATGCACTTCACATTTTAAACCTAGACTTTTTATAAGAATAACAAATAAAATGGATTTTGAAGAAGAATATGATCCATGAATCATAATTTATGAAGTGATTCAAGTTTTAACCCTTGAGAACTGAATCAAGTGGTACATGGTTAGGGAGGGGTTATGGAAGGTTTTAGGTATACACACACATGCATACATACAAATATCAAAAAAAAAAAAAATGATTCAAGGTTTGAACTCTAAGAGGTTGTTTTTGTCTCTTGTGGAGATTTAGTGCATGATTCATACTACTATAATAACCCAATTTAAAGGTGTAGTGCATGATTCATACTACTATAATAACCCAATTTAAAGGTAAAATAAGAAGTCACCATAAGCACTTATGGAGGTATAGATACACCTATCAAGCAATAAAATGGTTCAAGGTTTAAACTTTAAGAGGTTGTTTTTTGTGTTTTGTGAAGATTTAGTGTAACTCACACTTCTATAATACCGAATCTTAATGTGTAGCATGGAGAGGTCACCCCATAAGCAACATTGAGAGATGATTTCATAATTACGAAATGATTCAAGGTTTAAACTCTTAGAGATTGATTTTTTTGTCTTCAGGAGATTTAGGTGCACCCTCATACAACTATAATATCTAATTTTAAGGTGTAACATGCAGAGGCTCACCATAAGCACCATGGGGAGATTATATTTCATAATTTATGAAATTATTCGAGGTTTAAACTCTTAAAGGTTGTTTTGTGTTCATGGAGATTTGAAGGTACATTTCATGCCACTATAATATCCAATTTTAAGTTGTGACATGGAGAATCACCATAAGCACCAAAGAAAATGCTAATATCATTTATGGAAAATTAGAGGAACAAACACAGAATTCCCCTATATGTTTCAAAAGACAAAATTTTCAGATACTTATTTTGGGAGTTTGATGTTCTAGGATTCTCTTGGAGGAAACAGCAAAACTGTCATGATTGGTAAGTAAATAACTGTCCTCATCATCTTCAGCCTGTATGAAACATTTTGAACTACATAAGACATCTCATATTGTCTTTCATGACTTTTCTAAAATGTACAAATACAGCTTCAGGTTAGTCCTGCTGATACAAATGCGGAAGAAACCTTAAACACTTTAAAGTATGCAAATCGTGCTCGAAATATTCAAAACAAGGCAGTTGTAAGTTTCATTTTCATAATTTTTTATTATTGTTATTACTATTATTTTATGGTGTTGCCTCCCATTAATTTTTCCTGCTTGTAGATCAACCGTGATCCAGTGGCAGCTCAAGTGCAAAGAATGCGGAGTCAAATTGAGCAATTGCAGTCTGAGCTCATTTATTATCATGAGATGCTGGTGCTCCGCATTTGAGGAACTTCAGGTACTATAAGTGAAAGAATGGTTATCATGAACTCCTTTTCTGTTAATTTTAGATGATGAATTCATTTCCCCTTTTTTCTTTTTCCCAGATTCTCAAGCACAAGGTTTCTTTGCTTGAAGAGAGCAATGCTGAGCTACGAAGGGAGCTTCAAGAGCGTCGAATCACCAGTGATCATTTAACACAACGTGCTCTTGATGCTCAGGTTTGTTTCATTTTTTTCTACTGTTATTAACTGCTCTCATAAGATTCTCAAACGTTTTTTGATGTTGTTACAAAATGATCTCACTCATGGATTGAATATTTTAGGCTGAAAAAGACAAACTAATTATGAAAATTGAATCAGTCAGAAATGGGAAATCTTGGGATGAGATGGACTCTGATTCAGATCAGGTTTGAGTAAATTGGTTCATTGCATGGCTTGTTCAGCGAATGCATGTATTGCAACATTTTGATTAATATGTTTTTTTCCTGACATAATTTTACATACTATTTTTTTCCAGAATTTTAGTCTGCTAAAATCCTATGTATCCAAAATCCAAGAGTTAGAGGGTGAATTGTTGCACCTGCAAAGTTTGAATAGCTCAAAACATAGATTTTGTTGTTGATGGCACTGACTTGATGATGATACTCTGCTTAAAAAATGCATATTTTAGAAGCCTTAATGAACTTTCATCAGCTTGTGATACAAAGGGCGCGGATAGCTCAAGTAAGATACAAGGAACTCTTTTTTTATGTCCACTAATTTATCTACTTCTTTTATTTTGCTTGGTTTTTTTCTAGAAAATTCATAGTTTTAGGTGGGGCTTGCCCTGTAGGGGGTGGTTAGGCAGGTATAGGATATAAGATCAATCTTCGACATTCTTGCATTATGAGAGTTTTGGTCTTGACTTATTAATTTTCCAGCTTGATATCTACTAACTTGCAAATTTACATTGGTGTAACTGCTTATCCAGGTGAGATAGAAGATGATGAAAAGGAGTTAGAACACACTTCCCTTCAAGAAAAATTAGACAGGGAGCTCAAAGAGCTGGACAAAAGACTTGAACAAAAAGAGGTAAGTCAAAAATGGATGCTGACCTTTTTGAATATCACAACCTTTTAGTTGGCTGAGAATTTCTTGTTTTGATTTAGAAATTGAAGAAAGCCTTCCCAAAATTTATTTGGGCTTATGGGATTAGAATAGGTTGGCTGAAAAGATTCTCTAACCATTAAAACCAGGGAGCAAATATTTTGGATAATGAAATGAACGAAAATTCAAATAGATCTAACTTTATAACTATTCATTATATAATGGAGAAAGTACTAACCCTAAATGGCTGTAAGAGCAATGTCATGGGCATGCAAAGTCCTTAAGAGGTTCCTAATATTCAAGGAAACACAGTGTATAATTTCCAGTATCCATTTCTGCTTTCCAGTTATATGGGTGTTGCATGTTTTTGCATTCTCTTCTATTTTGGTTCCTTTGTTCACTTCAAACTTATTTCATTGTTTAAGGCTGAAATGAAGCGGTTTACAAGTGGTGATACATCAGTTCTTAAACTACATTATGAGAAGAAACTTTTGGAATCGAACAAGAAAGAAATTTTGCAGGTGGGTAACACCTCCTCCCACTCCATCATGGCTATTTTACATATGTGGAGCATGTTACTAATATTGCTCTTTTATATATCTTTTTCTTCAATACATTTGAGAGATAGAATATCATATATCGGAGCATGAATCGTAAATATTTCTTCGACTTCCGATGATGGTGCCCAAAACTAAAAAGGAAGAATACTCAAAATTGAATGTGCTAGGAAACACAGTGAAACTGAATTTCTTTGCTCCTTCCAATGGTAATTTCATGACTCATAGAATTATATTCTGCATCAGAGGTTTCAGAGTTGAAGAAGAAACAAGATGCCCAATCTCAACTCTTAAGACAAAAGCAAAAGAGTGATGAGGCTGCAAAACGGCTACAGGATGAGATTCAGAGAATCAAATCCCAAAAGGTTCTATTTTGTCACTGATGAAAATTGTCTACTTGCAAAATGAAAATCAATTTTCTCAAACCATCAATGCTATCTTATCTAGGTTCAATTGCAACATAAGATCAAGCAAGAATCTGAGCAGTTTAGGTTATGGAAGGCATCACGGGAAAAAGAAGTTCTTCAGGTACATGCGATTATAAAATATATTTACACTGTGAAGAAAGAAAAGGTAGAACTTTTAATTACATATGTTCACTAAACTACTACATTATATATTGGACTTATATATATATACATGTTCATGGGACCCACAATATAGTAAGAATAAAAGGAAAGGGAAAAATAATTGTACAATATCTAACACTCCCCCTCAAGCTGGAGCATATATGTCATATGCACCAAGCTTGTTACAAATGTATTTAATTCTAGGACCTCTGAGAGATTTAGTAAAGATGTTCCGCTTAGCTGATCATTCGAATCTCGACAAAACTAGTAGCCACACATCCCGATGCGACTCTCTTTCTAATGAAGTGAGAGTCAACTTCAACGTGTTCGGGTCATTTCACGGAAGATCATCCAGATGCACATGCAAAGTGTACCCGGTTATCACTGTACGAGCTTCATTTGTTCATCATTTCCAAATCTCAACTCCTCCAGAAGGTGTCTTAGCCATATGAGTTCACATGTTGCCAGAGTCATAGCTCGACACGGCTTAAATAAGCCATACCCGGCCACTACATGTCGCTTTTACTCTTCCAGATATTAGGGTTACCACCAAAAAGAAAACATGGAAGACCTTAAAGGGAATCGCCTATTCAGAGCGAACCAAACCCAATTTGCATCTTTGTAACCAACAACCTGGGTATGACCTCGCCCTCGCATAACACACCTTGGCTCGTGTACTTTGACATATCAAGAAAGCGATATACGATTCGACCAGAGAATCGGCTCAACACCACAGAAAAGAAATGTCTGGTACCCATGTAATGGTGAGGTAGTTCGCCTTACCTACAGTCGCCGATGACCTCCCAGAATCTATTAAGATCTCGCAATAAGTTCGACATTAGATCCATAGAGTGCTCATCTGGCTTACGCCTAACATACCGGCTTCTTCCAAGATGTCTAAAGCATTACCCACGGGGAGTGATCACACCAGAACTGGATTGAGCTATCTCAATTCCTAGAAAGTACTTGAGTTTCCTCAGGTCTTTAGTCTGAAAGTAGGTGAAAAGGTGTTGCTTTAGTTTATGAATACCATTCTGATCACTGCCTATAATGACGATGTCGTCCACATAAACAACTGAGAACATAATCGCTTCTAAAGAGTTATGATGATAAAAACTAAATGGTTTGGCCAGATCGCTACATGCAAATTTGAATAACTAAACGGCCAAACCATGCTCAAGGAGATTGCTTCAAGCCATATAGAGAACTAACTTGCACACTAAACTGCACTTCTACAACAAACCAAATGGTTCAACTTCCTAAGAAGATCACCATGAAGGAAAACATTTTTATCCAATCGATAAAGAGGCTACAAACACATAAAGAACCATGGAGTAGAAGGAGACTGACAGAAGTGCACCGCGGCTGTGGGAGAATGTGTCACCATAATTAGAACCATAAACCTGAGTATATCCTTTAGCAACCAAACGGGCCTTAAGGCGATCAACCTGACTATCAGGACCAACCTTAACTGTGAAACCTAACGACAACCAATTGGAACCTTACCAAAGGGTAAAACAACAAGATCCTGCCCGCGTGGCGCGTGAGCAACCATTTCATCTACCATCGTCAATACCAAATTTCTACTTCAGAGCAGAGCTCTCATCGGGTGCTCTTAGAAAAGAGTAAACTGTGGTGATATAATGGTAAAACAAATGCAGTAGTGGTGAAGATAATCGTACAGAATCTCAAAAATTGTAAATGTGGGATGAGGATTGCTAGTAGATCGATTACCTTCCGAAGAGCATGGGTAAGATCAAGAGTGCGTGAGCCTGGCAGGAGAAGCCGAAGGATAGGAAGTGAGCCTTACAGGCCCTTAAAGCAGGCGGAGTGAACAACTTAACGTTGATCACCATGATAAACCCGAGTAGGTCGAGAAGGTACATCCTCAAATTTAGGTGGGGAGATGATGGGAAGGGGTAAGACTTCAGTAATAGGAAGAGACTTGGAGGAGGAGAAGAAAGGTGAGTCCTTAAAGAAGGTGACATCAGCAGAGATAAAGTATCGATGAGTCTGAGGGGAATAACAACGATAACCCTTCTAAAGTCGGGAGTAGCCCAAGAAGATGCATTTCGTGGCTTTGGCAAAAAGCTTGTCTTGTCCTGGAGTGAGAAAATGAACAAAGCAAGTACAATTAAAGACACGAGGAGGAAGGAATTAAAGTGGTTGGTTAGGAAAAAGAAGTGAATGAGGAATATGATCACGTAACACATATGAGAGCATACGATTAATCAAATAACAATAATCCCATGATAATCCCCCCAAAAACGAAAAGGAACATGATAATGGAGGAGAGTACAATTTGTCTCACAAGATGACGATTCTCACGCTCAACTACCCCATTTGGTCGAGGAGTAATGAGCACAAGAAGATCGATGAAGGATCCTATGTCAGACATAAAATGATGAAAGGGTAAGACTTCAAAGAATAGGAAGAGACTTGGAGAGGAGAAGAAAGGTGAGTCCCAAAGAAGGTGACATCAAGCAGAGAAAGATCGACGAAATCGAGGGGAATAACAACGATAACCCTTCTAAAGCCTGAGAAATTTCAAAGAAGATGCATTCAGGGCTTTTGGGAAAAAGTCATTCTGTACTGGAGTGAGAATATGAACAAAGCAAGTACAATCAAAGACACGAGGAGGAAGGAAATAAAGTGGTTGGTTAGGGAAAATAAGTGAATGAGGAATATGATCACGTAACACAGATGAGGGCATACGATTAATCAAATAACAATAATCCCATGATAATCCCCCTAAAAACGAAAAGGAACATGATAATGGAGGAGTATGAGGAGTATGAGGAGTATGAGGACAAGACAAGAAGACTGATGAAGGATCCCATGTTGGGACATAAATGAAATAAAGGGTGTAGAAAATCGTTCGTACTATTACTACGTAACACACGAATATAACATTTAACTCGGGCCGAATTTTAACATAAAATTTTTGGAAAATAGAATATAACTCACCGATTTTCTACAAAATAACCTAGTACATCGAGAATAGTCATAAATGAAAGTGACAAAATACTGAAATCCTAAAGTAGATGCCGTCCGACAAGGATCCTAAACATCAGTATGGACAAGTTCAAAAGGAGACTTAGCAGATTATTCAAACGCTTTGGGAACGAGACACGAGTATGTTTCCTAAGCCGACAGGACTCACATGCAAGTGATGACAAAGTGGAAAAACGAGTTACCAATGACCATTTTTTGGAACTTAGAAACACTAGGATGGTCCAGACGACTGTGGATGAGGAGAGGAGCATCAGTGGAAATGCAAATTGTAGGAGATGATTTCGAGGTGAGGCGATAGAGGCCTTGAGACTCACGTCCGATGCCAATTGTCTTCCTCGTACTCTTGTCCTGCAAGGTTAAAAATTTATCAGAAAATATAATGGAGCAATTAAGAGTACGAAAGGATTAAGTAAAGGAAATAAGAGATTGGAAGGACAAGTGAGAAGTAAGGTAAGGAGAGGATGTTCCAAACCAATACCTTTAGCCACAGTTTGAGAACCATTAGCTAAGGTCACAGTAAGTAAAGAGGAAGTAGTAGAAAAGAGAAGATATTTATTACGTATATGTGGATCAAAAGCACAGTAGGTCTAGAATCTAGGGTCCAAAGAGAAATGTACGAAGAAGGCAAAGTGCAGGCATTACCTGCCCTCAAGTAATAGAAGCAACATAAGTCGACTTGCGCCTGAGTAGCTAAGATGTGGGCCCCACCGCCGTTGGGAAATACCTTGAGATGTGGGAGGAGTTCGAGTCCGGGGCTGAGGAATCGTGGTCCGGCTGATCACACGGGTAACGCGAGTCAGCCCATGTAACTGATAACAACAATCACGAGTATGACCAAACTTATCGTAATAGTTACCATCAAGGCCCTCCCCGAAGGGTTAGTTTGAGAAGCTAACATGTAAGAACTGGGCGCTATCGATGGCAAAGTCTCGAGGAGGAGATACTTCCGAGAGTATGAAAGTCACATCATCCGCGACGGACTGATGGATTGCCAGCGAACTGACCCCGAACGGTCTCAAGATCCGGACGGAGGCTAATAAGAGTAGGGACCATGAAGAACTTGTCAATCTGCGTTTGTTGAGCCCCAACATCACTAGTAAGAGACATTAGTGTCAAGAACTCCTCCTGTTATAGGCAATCCGTCATATAATTCGATAAATCCATGTCTCGCCGTTCGATATTGATACAGCGTAAGCCATCTTACAAAGGCGCTGGATATCATTCGTGTATAGGACTTTTGCCTAATTCCAAAACTTAAAACATGTTTTGTAAGCCCGAAGGTGAAGCAAAATTTTTGGATCAACCGACTACCCTAATACGCTACATAATTGTGCATCTATTTTCTTCCATTGCACCTTGTCAACATTAGGTATAACATCCTCCGGTGTAATAAGATGATCCTCATAACCTTGTCCTCAACCGTAGTTCCACGTGTCGACTCAAGAAAGCAGATAATTCTCATTACTAATCAATTTTTCTCGTATGTGATAGTAGGGAGATCCAGATAATATAAAAATAAGATTTTTAGCCTATATCCATCGTTTAATTGAGATTTGAACCACCGACCGAAACACATGACCCACAGAGGTGAATCACTGATGGAACTGAGACTGAACAAAGTGAATCCAAACCCGGTGTTGCGCACAACTTATGGTGCTGCTGAGGCCTAAATCGGTCAAAAGGGGCAGAGAAGGAACATCCTGGCGAACTCCATCATGATGGCTGGATCAGCGCACTACCGCTCTGATCTGTTCAGCATATGAACCCCGCTGACCAGCTACCACCCATCGAACCCATGTCATTCATATTGCTCACTACGGCATTGTTTATCTAACGCTCCAATATGCATCTCCACCCATTTTTTATATCTTACATTCATACCCACTTGAGTTCTGAAAAACACTATAAATATGAAGGGCGGAGGGTTCAAAGAGAGCTGGTGACTTGGTGAAACACTGCTACCGAAAAGAGCTAAAGCTCTGGTTGATATTTATGTGGAGAGAATGAGATCTCATTTTTATATCACCAAACCACTACACACATATTGACTTATATATTTATACATGCTCATGGGACCCACAACATAGTAAGAAAATAAAAGGAAAGGGAAAAATAACAGTACAATATCTAACATACACTTTCCGTATTCATTGTTACATGCTTGATTCATGGTTGTATAAAATTTTGGAGGTACAATTGTTTAAAGAAAATCATTTTAGCAAAAAATTTTAGTTAGTTTGTTTGCTCATTAAAAATTGAGAATAGCATATATAGTCCAGAAGTGGAATCTCTTTTTGTGTAGCTCTAGATTTACAATCTGAGTGTTGTTTCTGACTTTGTCGAATCAACTCTCTGATATATTTGGGTGAAATCGCTCAAATGTGCGTATGTATTATGTTATATTATTTATTTACTTATTTACAATGGGAATATTTTTCCATATCAGATATTATTTATATATGTTCGATGAAGATATGATGATCTCAATTCATTTGAGTATGTTTCTTTAATCAATTACCTTTGCTACTTGATTCAATCCATAGCTTTTTTGTCAAGCAAAGAACAAATGTAATGATGGGTTAAAAAGGAAAATAAAAGTTTTAATCAAATTCCCGCCCGCCTTCTAAGTTCAATTTCTAAGATATATGACTCATCCCCCCGACTTTACAAAGGTCAAGCGCTACTGCTCCTCCGAATCGACCAATGTTTTCCTTCTTCCTATAATTTCTTTGTCTACAGGCAAACAAATAAAATGTTAAAGGCGTGATATTCATTTCAAAACCCAAATCCTAGAAGCTTGATCTTTGGGAGAGCCTTCATTGCTTAGTCACTTCAGATGGGGAGCCTAGTTTGGTAAGGAGGTCTCGGGGTTCGAGCCACCCTCTCGCAATGTGTATTCTCATTTGCCAGACAGAAACCATGGAGAACTCTCTATTTAATTTGTTTAACCCTTCACGTCTCGCGATTGGCCATAATGCATGGCTGCAAAGATACGATATTCATATTAAACCCAGGGAATCTTAAAAAAAGCTCGAAGCTTTTTAGGAAAGCTGGTTGTTTAACAAAATAACCCCAATATTGCCATAAAACTCGCTTACTAAGTTGGTTGTTAAAGACATGATATCTATATTAAACTCCAAACTTAAAAGCCTGAAGTTTTTTAGAAAGCCGGGTTGTTTAACAAAAAATAACCCCAATATTGCCATAAACTCTCGCTTACTAAGTCCACAAGACACTTCAAGGAATGCAAAATGAAAACTACTTGGAGCATGACATCCATGAAGAAAAAGGAAAAGAGTGAAGGAAAAGTCTGGATCAACAAAAAGAAGTCACCATAAAATTACTATTAGATTAGTGAATTGTGTGAAAATGATTGGATAAAAGAGCAAAATTGAGGTTCATATTCATGAAGCTTAGTTTATTACTGGACGAATTGTCTTATACCCAGAAAAAGAAAAGTAAGATGACTTTGTTACTGCAATTTAAATTTCAAATATTCTCAGCTTTTCCCAGTTTGAATAAATTGTAGTCCTCCTAGTAAGAGAATCCCAGTTTGGGAACATGAGATAGATCCTTTCTAAAAGTTCTCTCCTCTACTAAATGCTAGGTTTATATTTATAACTTGCGTTGTTAAAATCTAGTGGTTCTTGTTTTATCCTGGTTTTCCTTTTATGTGAAGGTGTCAAATTCACTTTGTCAGTTATTTTATTTTTTCTGTCAACAGCTTAAGAAAGAGGGAAGGAGGAACGAGTATGAGATGCATAAGCTATTAGCTTTAAACCAGAGGCAAAAGATGGTGAATAATCGCCCCTAAGCTGCTATCATCTTATTTGTATATGAGAACTTCTCATTTTCATATTTTTCATGTCAGGTTTTGCAACGAAAAACTGAAGAAGCTTCTTTGGCAACAAAGAGGCTAAAGGAACTATTAGAATCTCGGAAGTCGTCATCACGTGAAACATCAGGTAAGAAGATGTTACTGCTTTGTTTACTGAAACTACATGTATTCATCAGGCAAGGAGAGCAGTACTTCATGCTGTTCACATTTACTGAATCTGCTCATAATTCATTTATGTATTTTACTAATGTAGGTGCTGGGAATGGAAATGGTCCGGGAGTTCAGGTATGTTACCTAATTAGAGAGGATTGACTTGTGTGTTTATGGAGACTGCATTATGTTTGTGTACATGTCTTTTCCTGTGCCTGAGATGAGGATTGGGCTAGCATTTCAGCATATCTTCTTGTTTGGTTGTCTGTCTAATTAGGGATTTGGTTAAGTACTACAGGTTTGTTTCCAACACACTTCTTCTTACTAACACATTATTTTATATTGAGAAGGCCCTGATGCAGGCGATTGAGCATGAGCTTGAAGTTACCGTACGGGTGCATGAAGTGCGTTCTCAATATGAGCGTCAAATGGAAGAGTAAGTGTTTTAATTTTTTTTCTTTTTACTACAAGAAATCAACTTAGAAATCTTTGAACTGTTTAATGGTTCTTGTTTTTTTTATTATTATTATTATTCTGGATTTTAGTAAGTTAGTGGTAATTTGTATTTCATTTCATACGCACCTGCTGCCCCCAAAACACGCCAACCTCCCCACCCCATCCTGCTCTTTTTTCTGTAAAAAAAAATTATTAGGGGAGGAATGGATTTTCTCTTTTTATATTCCCTACATTTCTAATTTTCATGGCTGTTTTGTCAAATGTCTAGTATATTGATCAGCACAAAGCCATTGACAATTTATCTGATGTGCTACTAGATTATTCTATGTGGTATCTCTTTCCCATGTCTCACTAGCAACTGATAAAAAAATGTCAAAGAGTTTATGTCAGATTTATTTTTTGAGACGAAGTTTCAGGAAAATCAGGAGGCAAAATCAACAAACCGGAGTTAATAAATAAAAAGAAAAAAATAGGGGATGATGTTTTGATTTAAGTGGGCTTTAGTTGATGGAGGATGATTCAGTTAAAAATTGGCCCTAAGAATTTCATCCTCGACGCTGGCATAAAAATGCTTGAAGTTGTTCTTCATTCTCTCCATCAGTCTGACCCATTATCTATATCTTTTAAGTTTCCCGATTAACTCACATTAGGTGAATTTTCAATGCAACGATTTGGGTTTACTCGAGCACAAGTATGTACATAACGGTTTAAAATTTGAACCTCAATGCATATTTAAAATTTGAAAATATGCATGGCGAAAAGCTTATGAAATGACCTATTTAGTCTTAATGGTACATAATGGTTGTTTAAGCGTATCTTCTGCCAATTGTAGGAGGGCTAGGATGGCCAAAGAGGTTGCAAAACTGAAGGAAGAAGCAGATATGCTGAAGCGAAAAGATTTTGGGTGAGAAATTTGTTGCTGAAAGTTCTACTGCTATAGTTTGTACTGCTTTCTTTTGCAATTATTATTTTCCTGCCAATAGTTAGTGAACAACATTTTCTGGATGGAATTGCAGGAGTTTCCCTGAGACAATGTCTCCTGGTGCGAGAAATTCTAGGATTTTTGCTCTTGAGAACATGCTCTCTACATCATCTAGCACTCTGGTTTCTATGGCATCACATTTATCAGAAGCAGAAGAGCGTGAACGGATATTTAGCGGCAGGGGACGCTGGAACCAAGTTCGATCTCTTGCTGAAGCAAAAAATATGATGAATTATCTATTCAACTTAGCATCCTCATCAAGGTATTAATTGTGTTCGACTTCTTGGCTGGGGGGAGGGGTGTTTGTGTGTATTTTACCATCTCATCCATCTTGCTATTTGCATTTTCGTTCATTGGTGCTTTTGCTTCAGCCTCTGTTTTTCTTGACTTGGCTCATGGCAGTACCCTTTTTAATTCTTTCCTTTTAGTTCAAAATTGAACATTGTTGCTTCACCTTCGCATTTATTTTTATTCTTGAGTGACCTATCCCCCAAAAACTTATATTGTTGGAGGAGAAGTTAGTGCATTCCTTGTTACGCTCTTAACTGTGTATGTCATTTTTCTTTAAAATATGTTAATTGATATCAATGTTCTCTGTTTCTTTCTTCTTCTATTTCTCTCTTTCTTTCTTTCTTTATTTCTTCATTTTTTTTTCTTTTGGAGGTTGAAAGTAGACAATAAGTGGATTTGAGATAAACTAATTAAATTTGTTCTTCATGGTCTGTGAAGGTGTAAGTTATGGGATAAAGAACTCGACAGCAGGGAGAAAGATTCAGAAATAAGAGACTTAAAGGAAAAAGTGGTCAAGCTTAGTGGTTTGGTTAGACAACTGGAAATACAAAAGGCCGAACTTCTTCATCGCGAAAAGCTACAGGTTGGTTAATTTGGGTATATCACATCGATGATAGTGGCCTAATCATAACCATTTATTGAAAAATGAAGTTTCTGATGATAAACAGAATCCTGGTTAACCATCTTGTCGGTCAAGTTGGGTCAGTCAATGCATCAGTTTGGAGGAAAATCTGGCCAAGTTTAATTAGTATCTGAAACATTCTTTTATGAATATTTTTTTATGCCTGAATTTTTGTCTCCATTGGAACTTGAACTTAGAACCTCCCACAAATACTCTCCATTATTCCTCTACCGAGTTAGGCTTGAAGGAAAAATTGTTTCTAGATAATTTTTTATGGGCACATTTTTTTCGCCTTGTATCTGAAAAACCTCCTACAAACCTTTTTCATTCCTTTTCCACTTGGAAGTCAGTAAGGTTCCAGTTTAATATCTCAAACATAATCTTTTATGAATATTTATTTAAAGTTTATCTTGTGATCATTAAAACCTTGATATGTTCTGTTATTATATTAAAGTTATCAGATTCCACAAGAATGATAACAGGTATTGAACGAATGCAAAAATATTCATGCACTTTTCTAAACTAATTGTTTACTCTGGTTTTTATTATTTACAGAAATTAGCTTTGAAGAATTTTTTATGATGGAAAATGGAGGTCGGAAATATGATTTTCGAGAGGTATTCTTTGCTCTCCTTTCCTTTAAACATTCATTCACCACAGTTGCAGAAGTAATTACATGAACAAGTGAGCTAAATTTTCAAGACTCTCCAGAAACTATTTAAGGTTCTCTATTTAAGTTACTATGACTGTTCCTCATCTAGGGACCCCGGCGCTCTGTGATTTTAATGGAGGACATGGATACATCTGAATCAGATCATTATAGCACAGACGACACTGCTGATGATGACTGGGTGGAATCAGGGAAAAGGCCAAGGAAGAAAAGGAACTCTAAAACAGGAGGTCAATCACGTGTAGGATCAGATACCAGCTGTTCTGATAATTTGATAACAGAAAATCCAGGAACATGTTGCTCTTGTAGTAAATCATCTTTCTGTAAACTAAAGAAATGCGTGTGTCGTGCTGCTGGAGGCACTTGTGGGGATTCATGCAGCTGTGCGCTCTTAGTAAGTGCCTCTTAATAGAGAAACAATTAAGGTTAAAGAGTTGGATAACTTCCCAGAATTGGCGGTTCAAGACACTGATGATACACAGAAGTATCATCAACTTGCTTCTCATGGTGCTATGCTCCTCCAAAATGCATTAGTTGTTGAGCCTGCAGATGCAAATGATGAATCCAGAAGGAAGCCTTTATCCGAAATTGGGAACAAAATGGTATGTTTCTTTCCTTTCCTTATGGTATAAAGTGGTTTAGAAGTTATGTGATGATTATTGCTGCTCTTTTGCTGGCAATCGAATGTGCAGTATATAAGGGTCTATTTGGTTACAGTTTTTGAGAACCATTCTTTTGTTCTGAAAAACAAGAGAAACATATAGATTACACGTTTAATTCTCATTGTATTTTTGTTCTCAAAACACAGAACACAGAAAACAGCTTCAGGGGTTTATTTGTAGTTTTCAAAATCTGTTTTTAAGAACACTTTAAAAAAAAAAAGAGAACCAAACAGGCCTCTAAATTTCCCGCTCCCCATGCAATCATCTTATTACTTTCCAGTATATTGTTATTCCTGTGCATCTCTCTTGGGTCTATTTTCCCATTCTTTCCGAATAAACTCTCCTGGTGTGGTAACGGAAAATTTTTTAAATGACTGGCAGACTAAAGCAAAGGCCAATCAAAGAAAGAAATGGAGAAAATCAGTAATTCAGCTAGTTCCTGTGGGGCCCCCACCTTCATCACAGCCAGAGAATACTGAAGCCGGCGGCCCCAAGAAGGCAGAGAACAATGCACCAGTTGAGGCAGACAGTGTCCCTTTGAAGTTACCCAGGGCCATGAGATCGGCAGCAACAAATGGCAACAACCCTTTTAGAGTTAGGAATTCAGATCAGCCAGAGGATTCATCAGCAGCACAAAACAAGGAAGCTGTTGTTGCTCCTCCAGTCTCAAGAAGTCCAGTCCGGCAGGCAAGAGCATCGGATGAGAAAGAGAACTATGGTCCTTAACTTAAAAAAAAAAGGTTATCTTGTTCCTCATCCTTGAAATAAAATACTAACAGTCTGCTCAAGTTCCCACCGTCCCCCGCAAAAAAAAGAAAGTAAAAAATGAAAACGAAGATCTCGTGGTGGATTTGTAGGAGAGCAGGGGGGGATCTAACAGATGTGGAAGTTTGTGTGTAAAATGGTGAGGATTGATCAATCCTCGTCTCTCTATATAGGGTTTTTTTGTGATTAGCCAAACAATCAGATCCCGGTAGTTATAAGTGGGACGTGATCCACTTTGCTGACAACAGTTGATTCTCTAATGTTGCGCCTTGTCCATTTTCTTCAGTGTACCATTTAATGCCGTTGGGAATTGTAATTCGATTTTTTCTGCCTCATATTGCATTATCTTTGCCATCTACCAAGTTAAGAAATCACTGTTTGCAATTGCAATAGCAATTTCAGGTAAAAAATATAAGTACAAGGCTGAGCAACAAGAATCAAGGCATGCAACAAACTTGGTTTTACAAGAAGGTTATATACCTGCAAAAACAATAGACATAAAAAAACTGGAAAACTAAATCCATGAAATGAATGTTCCAAAATTCAAACCAATTGTTTCATGACTTTAATTTCATTCAAACAAATGAAAAAACTAACAATTCCCCACATGAACGAAATTGACAAATAAAGGCTAGGCAAGCTTATTCTTTATAAGTGATAAAGCATAACAAGAAGTACGATGTATATGCAGTATTACCCTTTGAACCTCTTCCCTCAGAAGATGTTTACTCAATTAACCAAACAATGCATACAATGTCCTAAATCGTTATGTTATTTCAGGTAGACTATCACATATCTTACATAGGAATCTTCCTAAAATTTCATAGTTCTCACTTTTACGCTCATTTTGGCCATTTAACACGCGCCTAGTTCCCGCATGAATTTAATAGGAATTTCATTATATTCACTCCCTTTCAAGCAATCTAATTTCACGCCTTACTATTAGTGATATCTTAAATTAGAGTAAATCTGTTACTCTTTCTAATGCATAGAGATCATTAAAAATATAGCTTAACCTACCTCGTATGAGCATCACTATTTCATCATAGAAATGGATAAGGGAATATCCCCACAGTGACCAAAGTCTTTACAATTTAGTTGTCCATTTTGAACCTGTGATCTCGATCTCTACTTGACCAGTCGCATCCATCAGACTAACTTATCTTTGCGGGCTTTAGTCTCATTCCCTATTGGGATTCGCGATGTTATCCTTAGATTTTACATAATCTGTAGAGATAACCTCAATTAAGAAAGAGCTTGTCTAATAAGATTGCAGTCTACGACTTTAATATATCTGGGACTTACCATTATACATACTATTTTGTGCTCTACCAATAGCAGATTGACTATCACAATTTGACTACATAATCTAAAGTAGCCTTTCAGCTTCTTTCCCACATTTATCTAGTGTTATAAACTCAAATTCCATTGTGGATCTGGTAATAAGCGTTTGTTTTGAGGATTTCCATGCTGCTCCTTCTAATGTAAACACATAACCACTTGGGGATTTTAAGTTTTTAACATTAGATATCCACCAATATCATCAGATCTCAAGCACAATAGGATATCTAGTATAGTGTAGCCCTATAATCACGAGTGTAATTTTAGGTATTTTAATATTGTGATAATTCCTTGTAAATACTTGACTTTAGGATTACTCGTGTATTTGCTCAGTTTATTGACTGCCTAGGCTATGTCTGGTCTTGTAAAACTCATTAAGTACATCAGACTGCCTATTACTCTAGAGTATTCTACTTTGAGAAACACTCTCTGCTTTATTCTTGGAGAAATGTAGAGTTACATCTACAGGTGTTCTGGCTATACCAAAATTATTTTTGTCAAAATTTCCAAGAATTATTGTCAACATAGTGTGACTGACTTATAATAAGTTCATTTGATGTTCTTTTGATTTTTATCCCCAATATAACATCAGCAAGTCCTAATTCTTTCATGTCAAACCTTGAATTCAACATCTTCTTAGTAGATGTAATCATCTTATCATCATTATTGACAATAAGCATGTCATTTACGTACAGACATACAATGACCTATCCATGTTCCGTGTCTTTAACATACACACACTTGTCACATCTGCTAATTTTGAAGTAATGTGACATCACAGCATTTGGCTAAATTTTTCATGTCATCGCTTTGCGCTTCGCTTTAGCCTATACAACAATTTCACCAATTTACAGACTTTATTTTCTTGTCCCAGTGTAGAAAACCCCTCAAGTTGCTCAATGTAGATTTCTTCATCTAAATCTCCATTAAGAAATGTTGTTTTCACATCCATTTGATGCACTTCAAGGTTCCTTAAGGCAACAATTGCAAGCACCATCATTATAGAATTTATTCTCGTCACAAGAGAATATGTGTCAAAGTAATCAAGACCTTCAGTTTGTTTGTAGTCTTTAATCACAAGTCTTGCTTTGTACTTGTCAATTGATCCATCTACTTTCCGTTTTATCTTGAAAACCCACTTGGAACTTTAAGGTTTACAACCTGGTGAAAGATCCACTAGTTCCCAAGTATGATTATATGGTATGGAATCAATTTCACTCTTAGTGACGTCTTCCCACATGACACTCTCTATAGAGTTCACTGCTTCTTTGAAAGTTTAAGGTTCCCCTTCAAAGTACAAACGTTAGAAAATCTGGACTAAAAGATTTTTCTATCCTTACTCTTTTGCTGCGTCTAGGTTCTACATCACCATCTTGAGCTTGACTATTTTCATTAATAGCCTCAACCACTCGTTTCGATGAGCTTGGCTCTTCTTTGGATCTACATGGAAATATATCTTCAAAGAAATATACATTCCTTGATGCCATTATCGTGTTCTTGTGGATAAGAAATCGATAAACAGTAATATTATGTGTGTAGCAAATGAAAATGCAATAAATAGTTTTAAGTCCTATTTTCACCTTTTGGGAGGAATTGCCACTTTAGCCAAACATCCCCACACTCACAAGTATTTATAGGATGGTTGTCATCATCTCCATAACTCATATGGAGTTCATTTTGTTTTCTTTTTGTGAACCTTTATTCAAAAGCGTAATTACAGATAAATACTTTCTCCTCACATGTTTTGCTGCACTATAACTTATCAACATTGGGTATCTATCATTTCCTTAGAGTGCGATTCTTTTCACACCAACCACTCCATTGATTGAGGTAAATAAGGTGCCGGTGGATTTCATGTATAATCCTTGCTGCCGAAAGCACAACGGCCAACAAATGGTGATTCATACCTACCCACTCGATCACTTTTTAGCACTTTAATTTTCTTGTTTAGCTAATTCTCAACCTTGTTTTTGTAGAGAACAAATTTCTTTATCGCGTCATCCTTACTTTTGAGTAAGTACACATAATACTTGGTGCTATCATCAACAAAGGTAATAAAATATTTATTACCACCTCTTGTTTGTACAAATTTTTAAATTTATATATATCACTATGGATAAGTCAAGAGTGTTTAGTGTGTTTTTCAACACTTTGAAAAGATAAATTCCGGGCTGGCTATTTCAACACAAGTTTCACACTTATGCTTTGCATCGATTTGAAAAGTTGGTATATGATTTAAGTTAATTAATCTACGTAGTGTATGTAACACCTAAAATTATACCCTAGTAGTTTTATGATATGTTTAGGGTATAATAAAAGTTAAATTTGTATTTTTTGGAAATTTAAGTGCTAAATGTGAAAAAGGGTAAACTGGTAATTAGACAATTAAGGACCCAAAGGACATAAAATTAGAAGATTATATGTTAAAGTAGGAATATGATAAGCTGACTGCAGTAACAGAATGAAAGTGGAGGACTAAAATGCAAAGGGAAAAATATGAGCCAAATCCATAAGACAAACACTTGTGTTATAGGATAAGCATTCTCACCATTTTGGCTAAGAGAGGGCTAGGGCATACGATTTAGGGAGAAGAAGAAGCCATTCTTGGTGATTTCTCCACTTGGTTAAGGCTTTACTGACCCATGTAAAAAGGAAGAAGAAAGGGAAGAGTGGCAGCTGTTAAGGTTCAAGAAAATCAAGGTTAGGAAACTATCCTAACTCATTCCTTGTTCATGTTTGTGTTAGGAAACCTTAACTCTTCTAAAATGTGTTTTTTGGGTTGATTTGAGTCGGTTTTGTGGTTTGTTTTGAGTTTGTTTTGTTTCGTTGGAATTTTGATGAAAAGGGCAAAATGCTTCATTTCTTAAGCCCGACGCTTCTTTCGCCAGCGAAGGCAAACACCCAGCGAACCCCGGCACTATCTTCTAACTCCATGTCTCGTCTCGCCTAGAGAAGGGATGCTTTGCCTAGGGCGAACCACTTCGGCCATGGCGGTAACCCGCCTCTGGCGTGCTTTGTTCTTGCCTATTCTCTGCTTGTTTTGCTTTCTATTTTATAAAGCCTAAACGAATGTTATAAATACTAGTATAAAAAGCCCTGAAACGCATATAATTGTAGGCCTGCCATGACCGATAGTGAATGAATAACACGCTTGTTTAGTGTTTCGGAAGCATCGCCTAGTGAGACGACACTTCTATTTCGCGGTTAAGGTGTACATTTGATTAGTGCTATGTCACTCGGTGATAGTTCTACGACACTCCCGACTGTGGTCAGAGCACCATCAGCGGCTCACACTTTTTGTTCATCAATACCACTTCGTACCCCACCCATCGCGTTAGCGTCCCCCATTCATTGTTACTTGTCTATGCGTACAAACATTTATAATGATGCGATCTAAACAACAAGATGAAACAAAGTAATAAGCCTGGCGTTAAGGCATATCTCAGCCTACTTTGTAGTGTACCTACGGTACCTTCGATATAAAATTTCATATGTAATTTCATGGAGATTGAATATTCTGATATGTGAATTATTTACATGTATATACTGTGGATCGAGGACCACTAAGGCGGTCATATACAAGTATTTGCTTTCCTACTAAGCTATGTTTAGCTCGGTGTTTCCATCCGTGTAGGTAATCAAGAAGTCAGCCGAGACATCTCTCAAATCGCTGTACAACATAGCAAGAGGGAGCCTTTCCGATGTAGGTCCCCAATTTCATTTTATAATAAAATGTAAAATGTAATATTTTGAGATAAGGCAACTTGTGTAAATACAAGTGATGGACTCGTACATATATGTACATGTCACTTTAAAAACCACTATGGTGGTAGTTTTACAAGTTTATGTCTTTATGATTATATACTTGAAATGGGCCCACAAATGTTTCCAAGCTAATAGTTCTCGGGGCCTTCCGGTGTGAGACGCCCCTGGCCACTTTTCAAAGACTCGGGGGGGAAGGGGCATTACAATGTATCATATACTCGAACATGTCCTAACACCTACCATGCCATAGATTAGAAGACTCAAGAATATAAACAGAAGTACTAGCTTTATTTATATCTGACTTAATGATAGTCATTACATTAAGTTTCCACATGCCATCGCTCATATACCCTTTTCCGACATACATTCCTCTCTTTGATAAAACAAATTTATCTAACTCAAACACCAATCAAAATCCATGACTATTCAAAGAATGAACCAAACACTAAGTTCTTACATATTTCAGTATACACAATACATTGGTCAGACTACCCTTCCTTATATGTCATATTCAAGACCACTTTTCCTCGACCTTGATTTATGAAGTGGCAAGAGTTCCCTATGAACACCTTTTTCCCTAGTCTTAATTGGTTCACGTGGAGAACATCTTCTTGTTCAGCAACACATGACGAGCATCAATTGCAGTTAATCCACCATTCCTCGGGGGAATTGGTCCCAACGGCCTCATCCCAAAGATTATTACCGTGAGGTCACTGTCATACACATCCTTGCATTTACCTAACCACATTGGCTTCCTTGGGTTTGTTCCTCTTTGGTAGTCTGCAATCCGAAGATTTGTGACCTTGCTTCCCACAATTGAAACATTTCCTCGAACTTAGTTTAGAGATTCTCCTTTGGTCCTAACTTATCGCTTTTTGTTGCTGGGCTTTCGAACTTGGAACTTTGACCATGTTCCACAACGTTAGCGTTGGCCTCGCTCGAATTATGTGCCCCTTTCTTCTCAGATCCCTTATTGTATTCTTCGATGCGAGGTCTAATAATCAGATCTTCGATGCTCAAATTATTTCTCTTATGCTTGAGGTAATTCTTGAAGTCTTTCCAAGCAGGAGAGAGTTTCTCAATAATATTGCACCCTGAAAGTTTTCGCTCAACATCATCTCAAAGATGTATCTCATGGAGGATTACTTGAAGTTCTTAGACTTTACTAATCACAGTCTTGGAATCGATCATTTTGTGTTCGAGGAAACAACCCACAAAAAACTTCTTGGCCCCAACATCCTCGGTTTTATATTTCCAGTCTAGTGATTAATAGCTCCTTGGTTGATTTCTTATCTGAATACACGTTGTGTAAAGAATCACTCAAAGCATTCATGACATAATTTCTGCATAGAATGTCAAAATGTTTCTAAGCATCCACAACATTGATGACTTGAATATCACGCTCATCTTCTTTAAGCTTCGAGGCTTCTTACCGGCTAATCTCACAAGATTTAGCGGTCATGAATAATATCTTATGTCATTACATTTTAGTTAAGTCCGTTTGAACTTCTCTGGTTTTTCTCCATGTGAGACAGAGATAGACACGGTAGTAGGCATCCCTAGCACTTGTGCTACAATAGGAGTTGCCACTTGGGTAGATGCAGTTGGAACATTATTGTTGGAATCATAGTATATTTCTCTACAAAATTGTAGAAAATGGGCCAATTTTCTATTCTCCCAAAGCAATTCTTAGAATAATTGAAAATAACTTATAACAAAGTATTCCTAAAAAAGACTTGTGGGGTATAGAAACCTAGGCTAGAACTAGCCTCCTTAAACAAAATATTCAGTTCTCATGAAAGATTAGAGGGATACAAACGGTCTCGCTTAAAATCTAAACTCAATGGACATAACTTCTCTATATCGTTATTTCCAATTTCCTAAGACCATAAAGGAATTGGCTCCAACTCAAATGTGTGTAGAGTTTAGTATAGGAGGCCTATCACTTTATCATATATTCATCACAAGGAAAAACATAACTAAGCAATTAGCTTAGTGGTAGAGTATTCACCACTTGAATAAGCAGTCAAGTTCAAAACTCCTCCTCAGACGGTTGTACTAGGATTTTGCTCGCTTTTAACCTTATGTTGGTTCGGGGGAAAAGATTTCCTAGAGTGTTTTTTTTTTTCTAAGATAATCTTTTTTTTTCATTAAGAAAAGTTTTATCTAATGTTGGTAAAAGATTTCTTATCCTTTGGATTTATTTTTTCACCCAAAATTTATGGAAAAGAAAATGTGAAACAAGAATATAGAAATATATATATATATATATATATATATATATATATATATATATATATATATATATATATATATATATATATATATATATATATCCATTGGATTTTTTTTCCAATAAAAAATTATGGTAAAAGAACTTCTTTTTCCTTTTTCCTTTCAAAACATAAAGGAATAATATTTCATTTTTTCTTTTACTAATTATTTTTTTCCTAACAAACTTCTTTATTTCTTCGATTGGCCCACTTAGCACATTGATTTTTGTTTCCGATGGCTTTCTCTATTTTTTTGACCCATTCGTTCTTCCCCATTTTTTCCGGGCCGTTTTTTTTTCCTCTCAAGCCTCCCTTGGATTTTGTTTTAAGACTATAAGTACATGGCTAAGCACCAAGAATCAAGGCTTGCAACAAACTTGGTTATACAGGAAGATTATATACTTGCAAAAACAACAGACAGAAAGGAACTGGAAAATATGATAAAGGCAAGTCGAGTCTTGTGTGAGTCCACAATTTCCTTAAAACAAACCCGCCCCTTCTCCACTCCGTTTCGAGAGTCATAGTGGGACACCCCAAATTATACCCTAGTAATTTTATTACATGTTTAGGGTATAATAAAAGTCAAATTTAAAATTTTAGGAATTTAATGCTAAAGAGTGAAGGGTCAATTGGTAAAATGTCACATTAAGGACTTAAAAGTCATTATGTAAGAAGAGTATATGTTAAAGTAGGAATTGCGATAAGTTAATCAAAAAATGAACAAATGTATGACCTAAATGTGCTTAATGAAATTCGACCAAATTGGGATAAGACCAACCTCGTCTTGGAATGAGACAAGTTCTCATTTTGATTTTTGTTTGCTTTGAGAGCTAAGGCTACGATTTGAAGAGAAGAAGCCATTTTTGGGTTTCCAATTGTTCAAACAAAGGGAAGGGAAAGAAGTAGAGAAGAAATCAAGGTATGGAACCTATATGTATGGAATTCTTGTATGGAAAGTATGAAACTTGTTTAGGTTTGTGTATGGATTTGTTGGTTAGGAAACCCTCCTAACTCTCTCTTTGCCTATGTTTAGGTTAGAAGAACCCTATCTCTGTATAAAAGTGATTTTTGTTGTGTTAGTCTGGCCAGGGTCGGGTTTCTGGGGTTTCGATTGGAAATTTCAGAAAAGGCAAACCCGCTATTTCCGTAGAAATCACTGTGTGAGTACGGTACTCAAAGCTGTTTCGTCCGTAGGATATTGAGTATCTGCACTCTAAAGTTGCTTCGGGTCTGTGAGGATGTTGAGTACCGATATCGAAAGTCGAGCATCGGCATCAAAGTTGTCTTTAGCCCAAGGGGATGTCGAGTACCCAGATCGAAAGTCGAGTACCGCACTAAGGCTCAAATCTCGATTAGCTATATGTGTGGCCTGCTCAACCTCGTCGCCGAGGCGAGGCGCTGCTGGCAGACCTTGTTTCTCGCCCATTATTTGTTTGCGCTATATAAAGATAAGAATGTGAATAAGAACAAAATAACAAGCTCAAAAACACATATAATTGTATGTCTGTTGGAGACTAGATAGTGAATGAATATGCACGTCTGTTTAGTGCGACAATACTCCTGTATTGTGCTACGACACCTTTGTTACGTGACTAGGCAAGTCTCTGTTCAATGCGACGACACTCCTACTAGTGGTAATGACACTTCATTACGCGGCGTGCACGCCTCTCGCCGTTGTGACGACACTCTTGTATCAGGTTACGATACCCCATTACGCAAGTGCATGTCTCTATTCAATACTGCACTGCATCTTCGAGTACCTTATCAGGCTACGTCCCTCTCATTCATCAAGCACTCTGGCCTATACACGCAAACATTTATATGATACGAATCTAAATAATGAACAATAAGAAAGCATATGAATCGCTTATGTTCTATAGTGTACCTATGGGTACCTTCAGACGAGGTCTCTCTGCTCGAACTCCTACTGAGATAAGGAAAAACCTGCTATAACAATTATGCTATATGAAACTCCTCGTGGATAAGAATTCAGTTATAATGTGAACTTCACATATGCATTATGTTATATGTGTCCTGTAATTGTGGACCACTTCAAGTGGTCATATTTGTTATCTATTTCCCACTGCTTATGTTTTAAGACGCTGCTTCATCCGTAAGTAAATTTAAGAGGACATCCGAGGCATTTCGCATACAACAAGCCAACACAACAATAAGAGTCCACCTGATGTAGGTTTTGTAATGTAAAGAAAGTTTTGTAATATTATTTTGTCTATGGCAAGTAAATTCTGTGGGACTGTGCATGTGTACACAAGACAAATTTTTAAACACCACTATGGTGGTCAGACATAAGTTGTATTTCATTATGAAATTATATATATGAAATAAAGGCTCACCAATGCTAGGAAAAGCTGTTATGAGTTCCCCATCTCGTGTCGCACCCCTTCTCTTCACCCAAAGTGAGGTAGGGGCGTGACAATAGGCGTCTATTTCCCAAGATAAAACGATTGATTGATGGTCTACAATATCACTTTGAGACCACTCCGACGAACTGTAGATAGTTCGACGCTATCATCAATGAGGGAGAAGGAAGAAAACTCAAGTACTTTCTTTGATGATTCTGACATCTATATATAGACCATCATAGGGGATGAAATGTAAAGCTTGCCCATTAATGGTCCAAAACGGACGAAGGAATGAATATTCATAAAAGTGAATTAAAGGAAATTAAATCCATAAATGAATGTTTCAAAATTTAAACTAACTGTTTCATGACTTTAATTTGTTTCAAATATATATATATATATATATATATATATAGCAGAGTATATATATATATATATATATATATATATATATATATATATATATTCTGAGTGGTTAGTTCCAACACTATTTCCATGATAATTTTCCATATTTCATATCAAATTTGGAAAAAATTGTTGCATTGTATAATCTATTGATTAGATCTCTTTTATTAGATATATGATACCTAATCCATTGGAGTACTTTGTTCAAGGGTTTGTAATTGATTACCAACCTTGGAGTACCTCTTTCTAATTCAGAATTTTTCTGAACATAGAAAGTTGCACAATTCCGTGGAGAATGACTTGGTCTTATTAATTTTTTATTTAATAAATCTTGAATTCTTGTTTGCAATATTCAAATAATTCGTCTATTTGAATTGGCCAAGCTTAGTATAATTTGTTTCATCGTAATCTTTTCATATTGTAAAGAAACCATATGCTTCTTTCTGTTCCAAAAAATTGGAATTGATGAGCATAAATGATTATTTATTTGTTTTTGAAACTGATTCTTTTCTTGTATTTGTTTCATTGTACATTTTCTTCTATTTTCTTATATTGAATTCTATTTTTTGAAGAAATTTGACTTGTTTTTTATGTTGAATAATATTTATTTTATCTGATTTGATTTATTTCTTTGACTTTTATTCCTTTTATGAATTCAAATAATAAATCTTTGTTATTGAATTTGGTATGTAATCTTTTTTTATCTACATAAAAAGGATATAGTCGTGTCAGGAATAGAGTTCCTAAAATAACTTGATGACAAATAATTTTTACTAACAAAAATTATGTCTAGTTACATACACCATTTTTGGATATATGATCTTCTGGTATTTTGTATTTTATTTATAAAGGTACACTATTAGCAGTTGGAAGTTTTTGAGATGTTTTGGTAAATACAAATTAAAGAACAAGATAAATATAAACTGCGATTCACAGCCTTCATTTTATCGCGAATTAACGTAATGCCATCTTGACTCAAATAACGCACCTTCAAAATTTCAAAATATAATTAATCCATTACTCTTCAATGATTATACTAAGTTTTTCTGCGTGATACATCGACGATATTCTTTATATTTTCAAATTCAATCGAGAACATTTTCAACATTTAAGAATTTTCCAAAAGTAATAAAAGAAATGGATTGGTACTCTACCCAAATGAAACTTTTCAAACTCAAATAAGATTTTTAGATTTGAATATATTGCGGAAAAATAAAACCAATCCAAAGAGCAATAGATTTTGCAAACAAATTTCTGGGGATGAAAGCTAAGAATAAACCGACTTCAATAATTTTTAGAAAGCCTTAATTATGTATCATAATTTTATCCAAACCTTAGGACGTTTATCAAACTTTTGTTCCAAAGGTTTAAGAAAAACCCTCTTCCTTAGACGGAAGATCATACCAAGACGGTCAAACAAGTCAAAGAACTTCCTCATTCCAGTATTATTACACCCGCATGCTTTTCCAATAATAGAAACTCGGGATGCCTCGATGTAGGATATATGGAATTTGATGAGGCCTAAACACTCATGTCATAAATCTGCTCGATCTACGTTTAGTTCGATTTATATTTAAATAAGTACATTATAAATTACATCCGATTTCTGGATCTTAGCGTGCATTATTGAAGCGATATTTTCAAATCATTTCGAGTTGAAAAGAAGAAGGAGAAGAAAACTGGCAGCAATGTCGCGACGTTCCAACATCGTGACATCTCAACGTCGCGATGTCTGGTTAACAGAAGAAAAAGTCAACGAGTGACCCAACGTTGCGACGTCTCAACGTCGTGATGTCATCACGATTTCTACCTCAGAATCATAAAAAGCAAAAGAGACCTAATTTGGAGGCATCGAAGAACGTAGCGGATCAGCACTAAATGTGAAAGAAGAAATAATTTAATCATCGAAAGATGTTATTTTTGTATTAATTTTTTCATAAACGACTGGATTGTAACATTCAAATATACCCTACCAGCTTACATGTTTAGTATAATAAAAGTAAAAGTATATTTATCCCGAGTAAAATAAGCAATAACTTTGGAATTAATACAACAATTAAGGGTAAATTACTAAATTACTAATTCATGACCCACAAAAGATAATATAATAAGTTCATATATCAAAGTAAAATTTGATAAATTGAATAGAGAATAAACTCGAAAGGAGGACCAAAGAGTAATAAAAAAAAATAAATAAAATGCGAAGAAAATCGTGGGGAGAGACAAGTGGTTTGAAGGAAAGAGGGAGAAGTTTCCTCCTTGGAAAGCGAATCAAAAGTGGATAAGATCAGTAACACATACACCAAAAGAATATCTCATTTTGGTCTTAGAGAGAGGAGAGAGCAAAAACTGTTAAGTTAAGAAGGCATAAAAGAAAGTAAGGAAAAGAGTTATAAGATCACAGGTGGCTAACCGTGAATATTTGTATGAACATACGCTTTGCATTTAACTACTAAATTTGAATATGGATACATGTTTTGGGTTTGAACCCCAATCTCATTTCTTGTTAGGATTAAGTTGAGAAGAGCCTCTACGATCCTAGATATAGTGCTTTAGAAGCGGTCTAGCTTATAGTTGAACCAAGAAAATTTCTATTTTTGGATCACATGCAGTAGCTGGACCTTAGAACGAGTTTTTAGGTCAGAATAAAAGGGAATCTGAAGTAAGTCCTTCTGATAATTGTAGCCACATCAATTAACTTGATGTTAGGCTTGAATTTTTATTTAGACCTCCTCTGTAGACTCAAGTTATAGTCCTTTTTACTGAGGTCAGCCCACTAAACTGTCGGGTCGGGTCGCCTAAATACGGTCAACTAGCTGACCTCATAGCGGCTTTAATGGAAATAAAGAGAATTTGGCAGTAATTCCTTCAGGAATTGTAGCCACATCAATGAACTTGATGTTAGGCTTTGAATCCTTAATTGGACTCGTAGACCAAGCTATTGGCTTTACTCGAACGGGCCAGAATGTGAGTCAGCCATGAGGTCGTCCCAGAGGTCACAAACGGGAGGTCGCCGTCTCAGGAGGTCGACCTCAGAGGTCGTCAGGTCCTGTAGAGTCGTCGTGTCCTCGGGGTCGTTTAGATCTCGTAGGTCGTCAAGATCTCAAGAGCTCACCGTCAAGACCGACCGCGCATGACCTCCAACTTCAAGGTCATATCTCTTCGCTTGAACCCGAGTTTGGGTGTTCTCGACTTTACGAAGTTCCCATCAGTCGTGCTAATCCATCCATATGCCTGAGGAGTGATATTAGATGTCAGACCAAGGTGTTAGACTGAGCTCATCACTTCAATACAACTCGTCAATCCAGGTCAGCTCGTCAAGATCGACCGCGCATGACCCCTCCAACTTTAAGGTCATATCTCTTTCGCTTGAACTCGATTTGAGTGTTCCGACCCATGGAAAGCCCATTGAGTCAAGAATCCATCCATATACCTGAGGAGATTATTAGATGGTCAGGACTGAGGTTAGACTGAGCTCGTCACTTCAGTGCAGCTCGTCGCCCGTGTCGCCTCTTCAAGATCGACCGCGCATGCACCTAAACTTCGAAGGTCATATCTCCTTCGCTTCAACCCTATCAGTGCCTCGGGACTTTATGGAAAGCCCATTGAGTCAAGAATCCATCCATATGCCTGAGATGGATATTAGATGTCAGACTGAGGTGTTAGACTGAGCCTGGTCACTCAGCGCAGCCTGCTAAATTCGTGTCACCGTCAAGATCGACTGCGCATGACCTCCACTCCTAAGGTCATATCTCCTTCGCTTGAACTCCGATTTGTGTTCTGGGACTCCTATGGAAAGCCCATTGAGTCAAGAATCCATCCATATGCCTGAGGAGATTATTAGATGTCAGGACCAAGGTGTTAGACTGAGCTCTGGCCACTAATACAAATTCGTCAATTCAGTCGCTGTCAAGACCGACCACGCACGACCTCCAACTCTGAAGGTCATATCTCCTTCGTTTGAACTCCGATTTGGGTGTTCTTGGACTCTATGGAAAGCCCATTGAGTCAAGAATACATTGATATGCCTGAGGAGTATAGGAGATGTTTGACCGAGGTGATAGACCAAGTTACCGAGGTCAGCTCAGCTCGTCAGTTCAGGTCAGCTCTTCTAGGTTGACTATGCATGACCTCCAACTTCTAGCGTCATATCTCCTGTCCGAACTCTACAAAGCCCATTGAGTCAAGAATACAGCCATACATAATATGATAAAAGTGGAACCTATATTAGTCCAGAAATAAGGAAAACCAGAAGCGAGATATGAACAAGAACTAATAACATAAGTAGATTTGATATGTAAAGGAATATAGTTAAAAAGAATAGTGCCGATAAGTTCAGAGAAACTTTATAATCAGCGACCGCCGCGACCTGGATATCGAATCGACAGCATATATGATCGCTTGCTTCCGCACTCCTCGCTGTTTCTACACTTCTATTACGCGGGGCGTGCACGCCTCTCGCTCGCATCGCACTGCACCTTCGGTATATATTGTACCAGTCTCATTCATTCCTTATCTCCCATTCCGGGCAAGCGAATATTTATACGTGTATCCGAATAAGAAAGGATAAAAAGGTAATAGTTCGACATGAAGGGAAAATCTATGGTATTTAAGAAGAAGTCTAGGGTTTTGCACTCCTAGCGGAGAGAACGCTTGATAAAACACAAGTAAAACGCGATGCGATGAATGTATAAGTGATACGCTTGGTGCGATACATAGTATAATAAAGTACATGAAGATATAAGTTACGGCATATAAGATGTTAACCTAATGGGCAATCTGACACGAATGATAAGTGTAAAACCCCAACCTTATTGAATGTTATAATAATAGTTATTGAACTGATTTGAGGTTTAATGATAGAAGCGAGGGTGGATTAGAATTAGAACGCCCGACATCATTCGTACCACAGTGTCTCAATAATTGTAACCTGGTGCCCTAATGAATAGTGATTTTTTCTGGTTTTATCCTGGATTATGTTGCAAAGGGATTTTTAAGAAAAATTTTAGTTCCGCGACTGAACTCGATATTTGTAAGATAATTTGGTATTTATTAATAGGTGTATTTCAGACCGAATTTGAGTCTCTGTGGCCGGAATTTTTTCGTGGAATCGGGGCCTAAATTTAAAATGTCCTAATCAATCATAGTCTAACCTAAACCGGAACGGCGAAACGGTCCGTTTTGGATAGTTTCCAGCATCCGAACGTAATTCGATAATAATACGCTATTGTCCGACTTCGATTTTAACGATTTTAAATCGATTCGTGACTTTAGTCTCACCCATCGCAAGCGATTTAATTAATAATCTGGGCTTACATCTGGGGAAGTTTTAGATCACCATAGAATATTTTTTGACATTTAACTCCAGATAAAGCAAAGGAGTGCGAAAACTCGTGGTATAAAAAACATGCATCTGGTATATTTAATCAGACTAGCCAATCAAAATCTTTCTTAATTCGCTTGCTATGATTTAAATAATGTGAACGACGGCCTCATGGAATTTGACCAATGCAGGCTTGGATGTTAAAGAATTCACTTTAAACCCAACCAACGAGCATTTGTTACTTAAGGGCACTTTTGGAATAATATTTTAAAGTCTAAAATTTGGGATTTGGCTGCTCAAAGAGGGATCACGTATAGGAGAGGAAAGGAGAAAAGAGAGAAAAGAAAGGGAAGAAAGGTGAAAGAGGAGAGGAAGGGTGGCAAAAGTTTCAGAGGCTAATTTTTATTCTCTTCGCCTTCCAAGTGAGTCTATGAATCAAGGAAATATAAGACAAGGAAACCCAAGAAACAGCAGCTTTTCTGCACAAAGGAGTTGATTTTTATGTTTTTCATGCCTAACGACGGATTTTCTTGTATGACAAGAATTAAAGGCATTTAGGTTGAATGATGATACTTATGATAAATCGAGAAAGCCACATTGATTAGTGGTTTACAAATCGGGTTTAACTGGAATGGTTAGGGTTTGATGTGACTTTGCAGCGATATAAATAAATGGGTATAATGCATCAGATTTAAGTGTTTAGAGCGAAAGTTAAAAAATTAAGAAACACAATTTGTACCCTTAGTAGCAAATTCTTTACAGGAAATGCCCTGTTTTCTGTCTCACTCGCTGAGATTTTTACCATAACTGTTCATTCGCATCTAATCGAGCGATTCAAAATTCCTGGTGAAATAGACTCTAGTGAAAATTTATTCAAAGTTTAGTTCACGAAATTGTAAACTTAAAGCGCCCAGAAAATATTCTCAAAGTGGTTATAAAAAGATTCTGTTCGCCAAACCCAGTTATTTGGTTTGGTGGGCAGATCACAAGAGTATATTGAGGCTTTAGAGACGGAATTTTAAATTGAAAATTTAAAGAGATGTTATTTGATATATCAAGAACTGATCTGAGAGTTTACAAATTTTGAAGACCGTTTGAATAATTTTTTGAGTTATAAAGTTCATGTGGTATGGTTGGAAACAAGCCACAAACGAATGAGTTTTTAAGTGTTTAAGAGAGCAATTTGTTCATTTGGCTTTAACAGTCGTGTATGGTGGATTAAAACCTAAGTTAGCGACATGTATAGTTGTGATTTTCTTGGAAAAGGGTGAAAAGGATGATCGGACGGAACTGGAACCTTCAACTGGAAGCAAGTGGAATTGAGCGTGAACCGTGGAGTGAAAATGATATTTTGAGAATTTAGTTTTCTTTTAAAGTGAATGGTTTTAATGTTAAACTGAAAGTTTAATGTGAATTTTAAGGTAAATGCGCGCATATTAAATGCTTTTATATCAGATTGTTTTATCTTGCATCAATGCATATATTTATATGTGTATTAAATATGTATGCATATGTTAAGGTATTATGAAAGTTTAAAATGCTTAAAGTACGATATGTGTTTTAATGATAAAGTAAAGGATTTAATGTATTATAAATGTATTTTGAAGAAATGTTTTACTCGATGGTTACCCTAAACCCCTATGACTGTTAAGGACTGACATCGGGTCGAAGTACTTTAAGCGTGTAAGGATTAAGAGGGTAAAGTTATAGGTTACTAACTGAGGAGGGAAATAGTGTCTAGAGTAATATCCTTACACGCTATAAAAGATTACGACGGAATCCCATGCGCAAAGCGTGAGTTTCTCCAGCCAGAAGGGTTATGACTGAATAGACTGTCCTCACCGCTGGCATTCTAAACTGCTCTGTGTTTATTCCCCCGGGTTCCATCGTAAAGAATGAAAGAAAGAAATAAAGAAAGAAAGTTTAAGGCATAAATGCTTAAAGATAAATGGATTTTAAATGCATAAGTATTTATGGAAAGAAAGTTTAAGGCATAAATTCTAAAGATAAAATGGATTTTAAATGTACAAGTAGTTATGGGAAAGAAAGTTTAAGGCATAAATTCTTAAAGCATAAATGGATTTTAAATGCATAAGTATTTATTGAAAGAAAGCTTAAGGTATAAATGCTAAAGCATAAACTGATTTTAATGGTATAAGTATTTATGGAAAGAAAGTTTAAGGCATAAATGTTTAATCGTATAAATGGATTTTAATTGTATAAGTATGTATTATTTCGAGCATGTGACCGAAATGTTATATAAATGAGGCTGTATAATTACCGAGCTCGTTTAGCTCACTTCTTTTTCCATATGTTTCAACAAATATTTTCAGACCCGAGACAGCGACGGCAGTAGCACCCTCCCAGCCGAATGAAATTTATCGAGAGACGACGACGTGGATCGCATTGGAAAATAATTTGCATATTGTATATGTGAATATTTTGTCATGTTTTGATAAAATTATGCATGAATTGAAGAAGGTTTAAAATGTTTCATGATTCAAAGAAATAAATGTATATATATGTATATCAGGTTTGATTGGGTTGTGGACGAGGATTCCTAATATGGAAGATAGCTCTGAATAGAAGTGTTTTTAAACGTTTTCATCAAAGTTTTGTAAATTTGGGAAGTCCGAAAAACAGAGAACTCCGCTCGATTTTCCCGAAAAATCTGTTGTCAGCAAGAAAAGAAAAAGAAATTTTTTAAAGACTTCGTCTCGCATTATTTTTTAAAAGATATGTGAAGAATTGTAAAAGGGGTTCGCACTACCTGATTTTAATTTATGGTTTTATGAAAAGTTTCTATATCTCGTTGAGTGCGGAGGTCCCCGTTCATGAGGTTAATCCGGCCTGGATCCTTCAACATGGGTATCGAGCGAAGTTTTGAAAATGTTATAAAAGATTAAAATTTTTATTTTTATACTTATTGTTTTAATGTTTTCTTTAAGATTTCAAAACAAAAACAAAAAATTTATGTGATTTAAAATCATATATGCATTACATGACATATTAAAATTTTGAATTCACGTAAAATGCGCTTGTCGAGGCGACCACCCACTGTGAGAGCTCCCGAGGCAGTAGTACCACCAATTCGAGGAACATGTTGATGAGTCTGCGATGTCCTCCACCCGCAAGATGTATTTAGGGGCCGCCACCGCTCCAAAGGTCGTGAGGGAGGACGTATACCTTAGAGCGTATGGTCTTATGTTAGCTACAACATTTAATCGCCTGAGCGACGGTGTCCATCGAGAGGGTAAGGAAATTAGAGGCAAGAAATTATGACAGATAGGAGATCCCTGAAAGGGGCATGGTCGTGGCTGTGAGGGTACGAGATGGTTAATTGAAAATGCATGGGTTTGACTGTATTTAAGTGAATCAATGACATTAAGTGAATTATTAATTGTAATTGTTGAAAGAAATGGAAGAAATTAGAAGACATAATGATGAATGTACTGTGGATGTTGCCACCCTAGAAAGTATGGAAAAGTTGATTGTTACAAATGTATTTATTATCGAGTACTAGAGTTTTGGGCAGATTGGAGTATTATTAGATATCCATGACTTTTTGAGGTTATATTAGGTATGGATTTAATATCTAGACATCATGCTACAAAGGATTGTTATAGAAAGAGGTTAGGTTCTATAAGCCAAGGAAGACAGAGGTTGTTTTATGTGGTTACGGAAAATACTACCTACCAATAATATGACAGCTATGTGGGCGGTAAAATACTAGTTATATCAAAGGTACCTAGCTTATGCTATTGAGGGAGTGGATAATGGTAGCTTGAATGGAATATATTCTGGTAGTCAGAGAATTTCCAGATGTATTTCCAGAGGATCTTCTAGGTATATATAAAATATATATAGCATATATATACATATATATATATATAGTGTTATATATATATATATATATATATATATATATATATATATATATATATATATATATATATTAATTTTTAGATTGAAATGACCCTAGGACAGAACCAATCGTTTAATAAGACCTTATATGACGGCTCTGAAAAGTTGAAAGAATTGAAAGAATTGAAAGTATAAATGGATGAGCTTGTGAGTAAGGGTTTTGTTAGGCCGAGTACTTCGCCTTGGGGAGTGCCGGTTCTGTTTATAAAAAAAAAAAAAAAATGATGATGAAAGTTTAAGATTGTATATTGATTACATAGAGTTGAATAAAGTGAAAATAATGCTAATCAACACCCATTTACACCTAGATTGATGATCTTTGACCAATTCATGTGAACGGTGGTATTTTTGAAAATGGATCTAAGCTCAAAGTTACCACTAATTAAAGATTAGGTCGTGAGGGATGTTCCTATGACAACTTTGAAAACACGTATAGGCATTATGAGTTTTTAGTCATGCTAGTTGATCAACTTATATTCAGCCGCTTTACGTGGATCTTATGAATGGGATCTTTCAAATTTTTATTTAGATCAGTTTGTTATAGTATTCATTGATGACATTTTAATCTATTTAAGCAAAGAATGAAGATCATGAGGAGCATCTAAGCAAATCTCTATTTTACTTAGTATGCCAAACTTAGTAAATTTTAGTCTCTGTTAGATGTTGTTGCCTTTCTAAGGCATGCATTTCAATGAAGGGGTTTCAAGATCCCCTCAAAAGATCGAGAAAAATCAGAACCTAAAACCACTCACGAATGTGACAGTAGATACAAAGTTTTCTAGGTTTAGCAGGGTATTATCGAAGGTCATAAGGGATTTTCTAGTTAGCTGATCCTCTTTCACTAAATTGACAAGGAAAGATGAAAAGTTTGTATGGTAAGAGACATGTTAGAAAAGATCTGATGAACTAAAGGAATTCCGAATTCTTAGCCTCAGTTCTTACACCTGGTCAGTGGCAAGAAGGATATACAAAGTATATTGTGATTTGTGCGCAGCTTAGTGAGTTAATGCAACATGAAACGTGGATAAAGATATGATTTAAGGCAATTGAAAAGCATGGAGCAGAATTATCTCAGACATAACCTAGAGTTGGTTGTCAGAATCTTCGCTTCACGATACGGAGGCATTACTGATATGGAGTTGCATGTAAAATTTTTACAGATCACAAGAACATGTAATATTTATTCACATATAAAAAGTTAAATATGAGACAGAGGAGATGGGTTGAACTCATTAAGGATTATGAGTGCACTATTGAGTACCACGTGAAACGTTAATGGTAACCGATGCTCTTAGTAGGAAGCCTATAATGTTCCATATATATCTCACCTAAAGGTTGTGTACCTCCCTGATTTATGGAATTGAGGTCTTTAGGTGCTAGACTAGGAATTGATGTGATATTAACCTCGCATCAATGTATTACTGTAAGGGAGCTATAGACCAAGATACGATCATGATTAAATTGAAAAGGGAAGCCGAACTGGCAGCTTAAAAGGATTTTAGTACTAGCATATGGTATAGCTGATGATAGGTCACAAAGTTATGTGTACTAGATGTGGGAAGATTAAAGAAATAAATTATGGGAGAGGCTCACTCTTCTCCGTGATAGCATGCATCGTGGAAACACTAAATGTATCATACCCTAAGGGAATACTAAAGGTGGAGGGGCATAAAGAGATGTTGCGCACTTATTTCAAATGTCTCATTTGTCAAAAAGTTAAGGTTGGAGCAATCAAAGATTCATAGGTTCTTATAGTCTCTTCCATCCCTGGAAATGGGAGAGAATCATGATGGATTTTTTTTTTTATTTCCACTTGCCGCAGTGGTTATGACGGATATGTGTGATCGTGGATAGATTGATCGAAATCTACCAATTTCCTACCTATGGAAATAGAAGACTTAGTTGAGAAGTCGGGCTGAGTCAGATATAAAAGAGATTGTACACTTCACCTGATGACCAATCCGAAAGAGCCATACAGACATGGAAGTTATACTCAAGGCTTGTGTGTTAGAGTTTAAAGGAAGTTAGGGAAAGACATTTACCATTAATGGAGTTTTCCTACAATAATACGCTTTTATCATGCAAGATTTAAATCTGGCGCCATGCAGCCTTATATGGAAGGAAGTGTAGGACTCCATTATGTCGGGATGAGGAAAGGGAGAGAAAATTTTTAGGTTCATAAATTGTCTGTGCTACAAATGATAATGCTAAAGTTATCGCGATAGATAAAGATAGCTCAAGATTGATAGAAAAAAGTTATGTTGATAACCCAAGGAGAGATTTGGAATTCTAGGGTGGGGATCAGTATTTATGGAGGATATCACCCCGAAAGCGGTGTCGATATTCTAAAGAAAGGGAAGCTAAGTCCTCTCTATATGGACTTTAAATATAAATAATTTGGAGGTAGCTGCCTCGGGTTGAGGTCACACCGAACAGCTTAATACATGACATTTTACTTTCGTGCTTCGAAAGTATATGATGATTCTTCACATGTGCTAAGAGATCAACCGGAATTGAAAGAAGATTTGGACGGCGAAGAAAAAGATCGTTAAAATTGTTGATCGAAAATGATTAGGGTTCCTTTGAAACAAATTTAGTAAAGGTGTTTTGGATGAATCACAGAGAGAGGAAAGCAACATGAGAATTTAAATTTCGAGGGACTCAAATTTTTATAAGGAGGGGTGATTGTAAACCCCAACCTTATTGAATGTTGGTAATAATAGTTATTGAACTCCGATTCGAGGTTTCCATGATGCGAGGGTGGATTAGAATTTAGAACGCTTCTGATACTCATTCAGTAATGGCTTAAAATTTTCGACAATTGTAACCGGTGCCCTAATGAATAGTGATTTTTCTTTATTTTATCCGGATGGAGGGGTCGCAAAGTGGATTTTTAGAGAAAATTTCAGTTCCTATGACTTGAACTCGATATTTAGAAGATAATGGAGATTTAAGTGAATAGTGATTTCGCATCGAAATTTGGAGTCTCAGGTTTAAATTTTTCTGAAATTGGGCCAATGAAATGTCCTGAATCAATCATAGAGTCTAACGAAATCGAACGGCGGGAAACGGGTCCGCTTGATAGTTTGTGCGATCCGAACGTAATTCGGATAATAATACGCTATTGTCCGAATTTCCGATTTTAATGATTTTAACTGTGATTTCGTGATTTCAGAGCCTGGAATTCACTGTGAAGGATTTAATTTGAATAATTCATGGTTAATTTGAAGTTTAGACGACTATAGAATATTTTGACATTTAATCGGTATAAAAAGCAAAGATAAGGTGAAACTGGTGATAAAAGTCGCTATAATGGAGATATTAATTGTACTAGCTAACCAAAATCTTTCTTAATGGCTAAGTTATGATTTAAATAATGGGTAAATGACTTGGTCTCATGGAATGGACCAATGAGAAGTTTGATAAAAGAGTAATTCACTTTAAAACCAAATGATATTTTGTTACTTAAGGGCACTTTTGAATAATATTTTAAAGTCTAAAATTTGGGGATTTAAGTGCTCAAAAGAGGGGATCACGTATAGGAGAGGAAAGAAAGGAGAAAAGAGAGAAAAGAAAGGGAAGAAAGGAGAAAGAGGAGGAGAAAGGGTAGGGCAAAGTGGAGAGGTGAGTTTTTTCTTCTCCTTCAAGCTTCCAAGTGAGCTCCAAGTGAATCAAGGAAGAGAAGACAAGGGAAACCCAAGAAACAAGTAAGTTTTTCATGGTGGGAAAGTTGGATTTTGCGTTTTTCATGCCTAATGGATTTGATTTTCTTGTATGGATGTTAAATTAGTGGCATTTAGGGTTGAATGATGATGGATTTTGAGATAAATTCGAGAAAGCCATGGATGATTAGGTTTTGACAAATCAAGTGAATGAATGGTTAGGGGTTTGATGTAGACTTTTGTGTGATATGCTGAAATGGGTATAATGCATCAGATTTAAGTGTTTAGAGGAAAGAAATGGCAGAAACACAATTTGTAAATTTTTGGGCAGCAGTCTCAGGCAGAAATGTCCTGTTTTCTGTTTTGACCCAGTTTGTATTTTGGCCATAACTTGCTCATTTCAGATCGGAATTGAGTGATTCAAAATTTGCAAATAGACTTCTAGGGGGAAAAATTTATCTAAAGGAAGTTCATGCAAATTAAACTTAAAGTGCCCAGAAAATGGTTCAAAGTGGAGCTATGTGCAGATTCTGTCTGCCAAACTGAGTTATTTTGTTGTGCAGATTGTGTTATATGGTTGAGGGCTTTAGAGACGGAATTTTAAATTGAAAATTTAAAGAGATGTTGGTTTGATATATCAAGAACTGATCTGAGAGTTTCATAAATTTTGAAGACCGTTTGAATAATTTTTTGAGTTATAAAAGTCTATAGGGTATGGTTGGAAAAATGTTGGCCAAAATGAATGAGTTTTTGGGGCGCTTTAAGAGTACTGTTCATTTGGCTTTAAATGAATGTGTATGGTGGATTAAAATGGAAGTTATGATTAATGTATAGTTGTGATTTTCTTTGGAAAAGGGTGAAAAGGATGATCTGACTCCGAACTGAACTCAAACTGGAAGCAAGCTGGAATTGAGCGGTGAAACTGGTGAGTGAAAATGATATTTTGAGAATTTAGTTTTTAAAAGTGAATGGTTTTAATGTTAAACTGAAAGTTTAATGTAAATTTTTATGTAAAATGTTAAGGCATATGGAAATGTTTCTTATATTGCATTGTTTTATCTTGCATCAATGCATATATTTATATGTGTATTAATATGGCGCATATGTTAAGGTATTATGAGCTTAAAATTGCTTAAAGTATGCATATGTGTGTTTTAAATGATAAAGTAAAGGATTTAAATGTATTTATAAATGTATTTGAAGAAATGTTTTACCGATGGTTACCCTAACCCCTATGATCGCAGGATCGATATTTCGCCAAGCAAATTCAGTGAAGTGGCAAGGGTATGGATTTAAAGAGGCAGAAAAAAGTCGATAGGTTACTAAAAACTAGAAGTGAGGGAAAGAGGTCTAGAGTAATATCCCACATGATAAAAAGCATTACGATCTAAACCCGCAGTCGAAGTCCACAAATGAACAGTTACATCCGAACATCGCTCCCACCTTCAACTTAAATCAAGCTCTTAGCAGGTTATCCTGTCCATCCAAAGAATGTTATGAAAGAGTAAAGTTTAAAGTTTACGTGAGAAGGCTTCAAAGCATAAATGGATTTTAAAATGCATAAGTATTTATGGAAGAAAGTTTAAGGCATAAATTTAAAGCATAAATATTTTAAAATGCATAAGTAGTTATGGAAAGAAGTTTAAGGCATAAATTTAAAGCATAAATGGATTTAAAATGCATAAGTATTTATTGAAAGAAAGTTTAAGGTATAAATGTTTAAAGCATAAACTGATTTTAATGGTATAAGTATTTATGGAAAGAAAGCTAAGCATAAATGTTTAATGTATAAATGGATTTGACCTGTATAAGCATGTATTATTTTTGATAAGTGTACCGAAAAATGTTATATAAATGAAAATGTACACCACTGAGCCTGCTTAGCTCACTCTTTCCATATGTTTCAACAACATTTCAGACCTCGAGACAGTGCATCAGAGAGTACCTCCCGTGCAAAGGAGCTGAGCTATCGAGGAGACGACGATGTGACCGCATTGAAAATAATTTGTGATATTGTATGTGAATATTTTGTCATGTTTTGATAAAATTATGTATGGAATTGGAAGAAGGTTTAATGTTTTGATGATTGGAAAGAAATAAATGTATATATATGTATATCAGGTTTGATCGTCAGGACCCAGGATCTCAATATGGAAGTTGATGAATTGGAAGTTTAGGGGAAGTGTTTTTAAATGTTTTCAATGTTTGTAAATTTGGGAAAGTCCAAAAAACGTAGGAAACTCCTCGGCCCATTTTCCTCGAAAAAAATCTAAGTGTCGGAAAAGAAAAGAAAAAGAAATTTTTTGAAGACTTCGTCCGCATTATTTTTAAAAGATATGTGAAGACCAGCGTTCGCACCACTCGATTTTAATTTATGGTTTTAATAAGTTTCTATATCCGTTGGAGTGTCGAGGTCCCCGGGTCTATGAGGTTAATCCGGCCTGATCCTTCAATAAGCATATATATAAGAATGAGTAAATGCATGCATGATAAAACTATGAATATATGTATTATGTAAATATGATAGCCATAATACGGTTACGCATATGAGAACGAAAATAGATTTAAAGAAATGACGGCATAATTGCATAATGTGATTTAAACCGAAACTAAGGAATGGGTTCTTCTACTTACTCATATTCCTCGTTTGGCTGCATGTTTGTTCTAAAAGCATATTGAATTGACGTAATTGATTTGAGAAAAGTGGATTGCGGAATGCTTGCATATAAAATCGTATTTGATTATCAAAAAATAAATCGCTTATACAAGCGCATATATTGTACTATACTTCATATAAGGATTTGAACGCCCCATTGTAGTTAAATCGCTTATTTCCTCGAGATTAAGGATAGATTGGCATATCAATAAAATAGCAAGATCGCGAACTATTGATGTGTCACCCATCACACTCGCTATGAACGACGGTGAATAAGCTCACTATTTGATTGTTTATAAATCACGCTGTTCCCGCAGGGACCGCATCGTGTTATAAAACCATTTGATACCGCTCGCAAATTTCAGAGATCCGGCTTCACATCATATCCCTCGTAGAGGCATATATGCAGTTAATTTCTGCGGCTGCATAACCGAATCGACATTTCAGATAACCGAATCGATTCGCACAATCAATCGAATCAGAATCGAACTGAATTTGTGAGCATAATTTAATTGATTTGAGATTGAGAAATATTGATTATGAAAATGAAAGTGTATTTTTGGGATGATCAATGAACATGACTAATTGTATATAAAACAAGTATATGTATCGTATTTATATTGATCATCCAGTACGATTTGAAGGTTTTCAATTGTTAAACTGTATAACGTGATACGTATGTGAAAATAAAGATATGAAAATAGAGCATAACAAATGGTATATAGTATATAACCATGAAAGTAATATATGTGTAATAATATGACATGCATATAATAGGATATGTAATATGAACCATTAGGAAAGATAATAGACCAAATGGATAAGTACTAGAATAAGAAATATATGATAAGGAATATATGATAGACATACCTAAAATGAATGTAGGAACATGCTATGAACACATGATAGAAAAACTATATAAAAAGTAAGAACGATGTAGATAAGAAACACGACAAAGCACTAGAATACAGTAAAAGTATAGATAGGAGATATGTCAAAGACAAAGAACATGTGACATGTGATAGTAATGTAAATTATGATAAGTAATATAAAGTTATATGCATATGTATAAGCTTGTGACTGTCACCATAGGTGGTTGTCCATGCTTATGTTCCCACTAAGCGTAAAGCTTAGCACGGGTGTTCAATCCGTGGCACAGAAGGTAATGACAAGGATAGAAGACAGACATCCCACATCAGCAGAAAGGTGCCGGGCCAGAGATAGGTGTTTCACCGCATCGCTCGGCGATCTCTCGATGTTTTGTGCAGAAAAAAACAAGCATGTATAAGTAAGTGGGACTCGTGATATGTATATAGATATTGAGGGACACTCACTCCGCGGTAGTTTTGTTATATATGAAAATGATTTTTGGTTATTACGTAAATTGTTTGTATAACCACGTGTACAAGATCGCCCGAAAGAACAGTCAATGAGTCCCAGTATATAGTCTCGCACCCGGACTCGGTTCGGATCCGCCATTCGCCCGATCGGGGGACGGGACGTGACACCGATGATTTATGTAATGATGCGTATATCCGCCCACATGTTCTAGATATATTTAGGGATTTGTCTCCCCGCCACTTTGATGGATTATTACCTAGGAGGAATTACTACCGCTGCACGCTGACTCATCGATGACGGTGACGCCTACGAGATACCCTCTCTCGAGGTGTATCCGCCTATCTCGCCAGTCAGGTTGGGTGCATCTCTACCCCGACCCAATACTTCGAAACGCCTAAATGTTCAAACCCTAATCGCCACACTCGGAATCGAGATATCTCTATTTACCGCTTTAACCGAGGGTCGCTCTATTCAGATCCTTGGGAGTCCTTATCTCTCGATCTCGGATACCCAGCGAGATCATGCCAATGTTGGCCAAACATCACCATGTATATAAACCACAGATATAGAGCAGATTGATGCAAGTCATAAATAAACTGAATAATATAAATTTAAACTTTAATCCATTCAATTGTGACAGGGTTCAACAAAACCCTAGAAATATATCTAGAACATATTGGAACTGAATATACGCATCATTCTATAAATCATCAGTCGTTTATGAGAAAAGAATTAATACAAAAACATTGTCTTTTCCACGATTCGGAAGTCGCTATCATGAGCTCGCGCCCAATCAAGACGTTTCTTCGATGCCTCCAAATTAGGTATCTTTTGCTTTTATGATTCCTGAGGCGTGAATCGCGATGACGCCGCGCAATGTCGGGTCGCCGCTGACTTTTCTTTGCTGACTGCACGTCGCCGACGCGGTCGCCAGCTTTTCCTTCCTATTTCTGGCCCAAAATGATTCCGAAACCACCCGCTTCACCAGAATGCACATAAGATCCGTGGTGCCAGAGAGTTGGGCTATAATGTACTTATTTAAATATAAAATCGAACTAAAAACGTAAGCCGGACGCAGGTATGACATGAGTGTTTTTTAGCACTACCACACTCCTGGGGCTACTCGTTTGAACCCGCAAAACCATCTCAACCCATACGCAAAACAACATACCAAACCACCGGATTGTGATGCACATGTTGCCAAAGCGAAGGATCAAATGGACCGATCACAAATCTTGCCATTTTATTCAAATTTCAGAAAATCCATAAGGTTGTTCGACTTGCGAAAGAATTCAGCTGGACACGGTTCGGTTGACAAGTGACTCAACCTCCTAAGTTTCCAATGGCCTTTCCCAAAAAACTATGTGCATTTGATACGTGATCTCCAGCATATAACTCGGTTCCGACACCCTCAAACTTGAATTCAACTCACCTATTTGGAAGAATCTAACTATGGAAGGATAAGAACGCACCCCTTTTTATTCAACAATCCTACCTACTCATGAAAGAAAACCGCTGCTTGTAAGTTTATGCTTGAGGTTCCCAGCTGTGGATCTTCGTTGGTGACTTCACTAGCTGGTTAAGGGCACCGGCATCTGGGCCCCTTCGAACTTCACCCCGAACACTCAACTAAACCTAAGGGTCCTAGGTTATAGGAAACTTCCATCCTTTGTCCCATGTAATGGGGCAAGAGTCAATGGTTTCCTGGGCCACTGGCTGTGTGGCATTAGGTTTGAAAAGCCCCTCGAATCGTGCTCGAGATTCCCCGATTGGGGAGGCTCCCACTTATTCTATTCATACTTTTTCTTCTCTTTACTTTTTCAATCGGGGGCTCGAAGGCAACTTTTTTTCTGTGTGTCTCATCACTTTGGTGTTTAGAAACCCCTGCAATTGGCTTCGAACCCAGTGGCCTGGTTCGAGCCCAGGCAATGCCCTCGAGATCATCCGTGCGGGGCGCGAGTAGGCTAGTTGAGAATTGGTATCTGAATACCACGTGAGGATTCACTCGCCTCCTACCTATCCCACATGAAATTCCCGAGCATCTAGCAACCTACAAATCCTTTCTGGATTTATACTTTGTTTTTCCAACAAGATTTTTGAACACGGTCGAACGAGATCCTTGAATAGCAAGCATGGCATCACGCACACACTACCTAAAACAATCCTAAAACCGAAATAGACTAAAAACTGGGAACCCCCAGTAAACAGAAACAGGAGAATAACCTACGAACAGACAAATCATAGACGATGCTAAGATAAACACTAAACAAACCTTAAACAGGACACATATAACTAAGCATAGGCACTGACATACTAGAATAGAAAAACGTAAAAATAGCCTAGAACACACTAAAACATAAAAAGCAAAAAAAAATAAAAAATAGAGCAAGCCAACACAAACAAACTCACAAACAAATCTGACACCCACACCCCTAGAAACAGTGCTGACAATGTCCTTAATGTCTATGAAAGAACGAGAGTGGGTGTAGGAAACTCCCCCCAGTGATTCACTTGGATCACTACAAAGGGCGGCGTGAGGTGGCGTGTGGAGGGCGAGCCACGTGAGTCGGTCTTGATGGACCGGCTGATTGCGTAGAATGAGCCCACCGGTTAGCCATGACAAGGCGTATGTCTGGCACGAGGGCCTTTTTACATCCCGGGTCGATGAGGACCCGATGCTCCTAGGTCTCATCCTAGTAGGCCTCGAAACGAGTAGTGAGGTCAAGCACTTGGTCCTCTAGGGTAGGAGAAGGATCGCCTGATTCTCCTCCGGACGACGGCAAGTGGTGGTAAGGGTCGGAGCGTAACCGTGGTATGGGGAACGCTTAGCTCACCTCTGGTCGACGGGGAGACCAAACTTGACCGGAGCATCGCAAGGTCATCCTAGTCTGAGGGTTCATGGCCCGAGTCATAAACCTCTTCTGTTCTTGGTACACCCGGCTTGTCATGCTTGACCACGATTGCTCACCTAGCATACTATCCAAGCCTCATTATCTCTCTAAGGGCACTCGACTTGCTTGCATAGGTCAGAAATGTGAGGAAGGGGTGCCTCAGTTTATTCGGGCATCCTTGTTAAGGAGGATGGCATCCTTCCATAACCTCGCCCAACATTGAAAGGTATATCCTCGGATGATCATAGTTGAGCTGGCTCGCTTACCGGGCCACTCACACAAAATTCGTTGTCTAATGAGACGCGATGTGATGAAGTGATGCCACACCAGGGATGTAGGTCAAATGTTCGCCTTAAAGTGAATCACAGCGTTCCCTCACTCGTTAATCTTCCACTACCTCACGAACGTCAATATCCCAACGACCCTGGGTAGTCGGGTTGTATGGAGCTTATCAAAGGGCTTAGGGGAACTAGTTCATGCCATTATAATAGTGGTTGATAGATTCTCAAATCGGAAAGTTTACCAACAACTACAGACCAACCTTCTTCAAACATGGGAGGCGAGGATCGGGCGAATTTCGATCACACTTTGGCGGCACCGTGAGGTCGCACAAGGTTCGCCGCCTTGTTCGCAATCGTCTTGCGAAAGAAGTCGTCGGGGTGGTGAAACCCTTCTCCTTAATAAACGACCGATTTTTGGAAATGAGGCCAAACTTCTCGGCCGCACTCTCATTGACAAACTTGTCATGGTCATAACCTACGTGGCTCTTCACTGTGCCTCGACCTTCGGGCGCTATCTTTGGTCGCTTACTCGACATGGGCACGAATGGGCTCGTCAGCCAGGATCCAATTGTGTTAACCTCTTTGTAATATCTCAGACCTCCTAATACCCAAGTGATGCGTTGTGGAACAATTAGGTCACCGGAAGCCCCCAAAGCTCACTTCAGGTAATTTGCTCAACACCCGACGTGCACTGGTGATGGGCCGCAGGACGTGACCCTAAGACTGCCAATACCCCTAAACAATCCCAAGGGGCCTTCCTAAACCTAACGAGACCCAAAAAGCCACAACCGGCTCATTCTAGAATGGCCCTGAGCCTCCATGGACCCGTACACAAACTGGATGTAGGGCTCCAAACCAAGTTGGACACTGGAGATGTAACATCCCGAAATATACCCTAGTAGTTTTCGGACTTGTTTAGGGTATATTATAAGCTAAATGGGAATTTTCGTAAATAAAACGAGAAACTCGGAAATTTATATGAGAGCAAAAGGTAAATGTGCACTTACCATCTGGAGACCTGGAAGGGTCATAAAAGTGGAAAGATCAGGGCTAAATTAGAATAATGGGTATGTTGATTTGCAAAAAGAGAAGAACCTATGGGACTAAAGGAAATAATGAAAACTTAACCCAAAAAAAATGGGTTTTTAGGAGCCAAACAAGGCCTAAGGTGAGATATTATTTGATTTAAGACCAAATTTGGTCTCATTTAGAGGAGCAAACCGTAAAGAATAAGGAGAGGAAGAGGGAAGAGAAGAAGAAGAGAAGAGAAGAGAAGGGAAAGAGTAAAAAGTATGGATTCTAGTAAGATTTGGTATGGATCTTTGGATTTTTGTTTGGAAATCATGAATTTTGTATGAGATCATGTGTATTTGGACCATGGTAGGGATGTCTATGGTTTTCAAACCTAGGGTTTTGATAGGATTTCATCCCAACCATAGATTTTCTTTGAAAGTAGGGTTGGTAAACCCTAATGGTACAAGAAACAAGTGAATCCTCCTCGAGGTTGATTCATGGTTTAATTTCATGTAATTGAGTTAGGTTTAGAACAAACTCTAACCAATCTTTATAGCTGGTTTATGCATGGGTTAGCGACCCATTATAGATTTGTTATGGGAGGAATCTATGATGGGTTTTTGGCAAGATAAGTATTGAAAGATGATTTGAGTAAAATTAGAGATTGGCAAGATGAATTTGAGTGGTTTTTGATGTGTATGAGTGGAGTATTGAGTTGATTCGGGGTATCAACATATGGAAAACGGAAGAAAAACACACACTGGTAAATTTCGAGGAGCAAGACCGCATCGTGAAGTGCTCGCTTTTTCATTTTGACCAGCGTTCGTATTTTGGCCATAACTTGGTCATTTCTTATTCGATTTGAGTGATTCAAGTTGTTGGTTAAAATAGACTTCAAGGAGAACCAAACATCATGAAATAGGTACCTTCAAATTCTGATTTATGGCCCCAAAATTCACTCAAAGTGGGCTATGTTCGCTTCAATTTCTGTTTCCGCTTGACCATAAAGTGGGGTCCCGGTCGTTTAGACATAAACTTGAGTTCCGGTGCTCCGATTTGGGTGATTCCAGTTGGAGAAGAACCCTTAGCACCTTAACTTCAAACGAATATAAAGAACCAGTGTCAGGTATGGAGTTGAGACCCCGGAAAAATGAGTATTACAAACTGTTCTTAGTGTAATATCGGTAAATTGACTAGTTTGGCATGAAAATGTCATAACTTTAGTTTGGATGATCCAATTGGAATGATTCCAATTTCTAAGTAAAATAGATTCATAGAGGGACAAGAATACATGAATGATGTGTGAATACATAGGCATCATACTGTACAAGTATATGAAATGCCATATGTAATAGTAATAGGAAAAATATTGAAATGCAAATGTATAATGTGGTTCAAGAAACATGAAAGGCATATGAAATATTATGGAAATGAACTGAAACATGAACATGAATATGAAAATAAATATGGTACAACACGTAACTGATAAAGGTAGGTTATGAGTTCCTAAAGCACATAGATAGTATGACTACCTGTGACCGAAGAATGAATGAGTGGACGCTCGATTAGTGCTACGACACTTCGCTCAAAGATTTCCTGGCATTCTGATTAGTGCTATGGAGACATGTTCGCACTCGGTATCCCCGATTAGTGCTACGCACTCGCTCGCTGTCAGTACCCCGCTTGTGCCACTAAGACTCGCCTTCCGCTTCAAGACTCACAGGCTACTCTACACCAAGACGTATGGTACCTCTCTCGGTACTTATTGTGCGCTGTCCTACTCATTTCTTATGATTGGTCCGGGTAGTCCAACGCTTATATGATAAGACCTAACAAAGAATAATAGTAAAGAAATGAATATGGTAAAGATCCGAATGTAACCTACTGCACCTCCGTATCGCTCGCAGTACCCACGTACTCCGTGATAATGAACTGAAGAACTTCAGATCGCACATAAGTATAAGTTTTTAATATAAGATAAGTTCAAGAGGTACCTACTACTCAAGATAATGAATCACGGAAGAACTTTCTTTACTCCAGAATATAAGTATAAGTCCAAAGAGTACCCCACGGGTACTCCGGCTGCATAATGAACTGGTGAAGAACTCGTGATCGATAATATAAGTATAAGTTCTGTAATATAAGTATAAGTCCAGTAGTACCTACGGGTACTTCCGTATGATGAATCTATGAAGAACTTCTATATCGGTAATTGATGAGTATATAAAATACTCATTACAACCCTAAGTTTTACTTAGTTTTTAGTAATGTTTTTATGTTAAATAAGTGTCCTAATGCTCTAAATGTTCATATTTATGATTAGGTCATCCATTTGGCGGGGTGGTGCGAATTTGGAGCGAAGACACAACGAAAAATGGGAAAATCAACAAATATAGCACAACATATCCGGGAGCATTTCGCTTTTCTCGTATTAATGGGGAAATCAATGGATCTAAACCACCCATACAACCACATTCTATACTTCACAAGATCAAGCATCTCGCATCACTCAATTCGAATCCTACCAGGGAGATGGCACACCGTGAAGCTCCAACAAAACAAGGAAGCAATCAAGAGAGCGAAGAACAACCAACCGCTTCCGCTTCTATTGCATTTTAAATCTATAAATGATGTCATGGAATCGTTTCGTGTGTATGGATTCGACTTCAAGAGATTTCCGTGAGTCTAAGAACGCCGCACCTGGGTTTGACAAGAGAAAGGGCGGCAAGGTAAAGACATGAGAAAATAGCAGAAGACATGGGCTACGCCCGCTGCGACCCTACGCCCGCTTGCCCGAGGAGCGCTTTTTTCAGGCTTCCCACGCACTTGCTTCAAGGGCTGGGCCGCACTCGCGCGCGACGAATATGAGCCCTAATTTGGTCTATTTCAAGGCCCATCCAAGGAGATTTGATGGGGGGCTATAAATTGGACCTCGGGAGACATAAAAATGGGGGATTTGAGGCTTTTTGAAGAGGGAGATAGGCGTGGAGACACCTTAAGGCTCTTAGGGAGGAGAGCCTAGGGTTTGAAGACGGCTTGCAAGCTGCTGCGAGAGATCGAGGAGACGAAGCTAGCCATCATTATGCCCTAGTTTTCTCTTCCCTTTTCTTTGTTTTTCTTTGTTTTTCCTTTTAGAATGTTTTAGATTGGTTTATAGGGTTTTGATGTAACCTTGCTACAAACCATGGATTAATTTTAGTTTTAGTTATTTAATTCAGTTTCTTTGCTATTATTGAATGTCTTATCTCCATTCTAATTCCATGCTTGTACTTGATCAACATAGGCATGCTTAGCTAGGTTTTGAGGATCGAGAGATGATAAACCCTAGGGACATGAGGGGATTCTACAATCAATCATAGAGTAGAGATACTATGGTTTTATACGTGGCATTGAGGGTAGGTACTAATGCATCCTAGAGTTCTAGGTTTGAGGCAGAGATGCAATATGACCTGCTCTTGGGATAGGGTGTCGATGCTCGAGAGAGATCGACATTTACATAAGATTAACCTTTCATCAATAAAGACTCTGAAAACTATTAAATGTTTTTTAAGTAAAAACATCCTAGGATGTAGTTATAGTGAAATCGAAACCCTAGTATTTTCTTTTATAAATCTTTACTTTAGTTTAATTAAATCATAAATACTTTTAAATTATCCGAATAGAGTAAGACTAAATTAGAATTGGTACTTAATAGGCTCATCTCAGGAACGATAACTCACTACTACTTTATTACTTGAATACAACGGTGCACTTGCCACGCAGGCGAATTTTGAATTCATTACTTACCCACGGGCCTATCAAGTTTTTTGGCTGTAATATATAAGTCCAAGAGGTACTCACGGTACCCAGCTTATTGAATCTGTGAAGAACTTCTGTATCGGTAATATAAGTATAAGTTTTGTAATATAAATATAAGTCCAATAGTACCTACGGGTACTTCCGTATAATGAATCTGCATAGAACCTACGGGTACTTTTGTACAAGTAAAATCTCTATAGTACCTATGGGTACTTTCGTATTCGTAATACAAGTATAAGATCAGTAAGACAAGTATATGTCTGCAATACAAGGGCAAGTCCAAACACAAGAATAAGCATAAGTTCAGAAAATTTTACTAGCACTTCGTATTTGATTAATTTCTGTAGTACCTACGGGTACTTCCGTATAAGCTCTAGATAAGGACAAACTCAGTAGTACCTATGGGTACCTCCGTATGAGTATAAGTTAGTAGTACTTGCAGGTACTTTTAAATAAATATAAGTTTGATATAAGCATAAGTATGTGCCCTTTTGGGATATTTGAACAAGTAGTACATGTACTTCCCGTATAGAATGTCTGCATCACCAATATACGTCTGTATTCGTAGTACCTACTGTACCCAAACAAGTGACTCCGTAGTATAAGTATAAGCCCCATACACAAGTGGCTTTGTAGTACCTAAGGGTACCCTCAGATAAGTTATAAGCTCAGAATCTAATGAGATCCGAATAAGTATAAGAGCAGATAGAATGAGTATGTGTGGATAAGTACCTCCGTTTAAGTATATGTATAAGTTCAGATCATATACAGGAATATGAATATGAATGTGTCCCCGGGAGGATATGAATCAGTGGCTGAACCTGGCTGTGTACTCGTGATGTAAGTATATGTCTGATTAGATAATAAAGCCATGGAACATAAACCATGTAAATTTGAATAATGAACAACAAAAGAGAAACGACCAACCCGCCTAATCAGAGCATACTGTATCTTCAGATAGGCTCTATACTCCGCAGGACATAAGAATCTCTCGTTAAAAGTCACAAGGCACAAGTAGATGCATCTATGTCAATGACATTATCAGAACACGACCTGAAAACCCGAAAGTCATGATATATGTAAAGAGACTTTAATCATGCCTTGCCATCAGATATGCATAAGTTTGCTCAATATGATATGACCGTTATACATGTAGAATATATGAATTCATGAAATTTGATATCCGTTTATGTTATATGTTTATTATGATCGTGCGATAAATGCATGTGTATCAAGAGGTTATAGCGATATGTTTCCCACTAAGCGCAGTTTCTAACACGGTTTTTAATCCGCAGGCGCCGTGAGAAGACGTCCGAAATCCGATACGGCCGGGCCAAGACACTTGAAGTAAAGGTTCACTACATCTAGGTTCCGTGCTCGATTGTAAACGTAAAAGTACGCTTTGTATTTGTAAATGGACTCCCAGATATGTGTATAGATTTTGGATGGACACCCATCTCTGAAGGGTAGTTCTTTTGATATGTATATGATATTTTGATTCTCGTTAAAAAAAAATAAAAAGAGTCCCAAAGATATACCGCTCCTGACTGGCCTCTGATCCACCATTCTGGCCTGATAGGAATCGAGGTGTGACAGGAGATTGATGGCTCTAGAGACGGTCGTAAGGCCTATGGGAGTGTACTAGGGCTAGTCGGGACAGGCGTAGAAGGGTGTGTTGGGCTCTGCAAAAAAAACGGAGGCACTTGAGGGCTAAAACCTAGGGTTTGCGTAGGAAGAAGAATGAGGTGTTCTGTTCATAAACATAGGGATAGAACTATGATTCATGGCACAGAGGGTGGTCCGAAATGAACAAAATTTATAAACCTAATTCCTCCTATTGCCGTAGCATGGCTACTACAGTATAATGGCTCTAGGGTCAAACACAGGGATAGGTTTTCTTCACACAAATGACTTGCAGTTAAGTCCAAAATGGTGAATTTGGTTTGGATTCAAGGTTTTTGTAAAAATAGTGAGTTGAATTTGTTGAAAATTGGAGATGTAAAAATTGAAGTGAAATATAATAGAGAATTCTCATGATCCTGTGGCCATCGAGTTTGGGTTCTAAAGATAACCAAGTGGGTCCTCGAGACTTTCCTCGCATCGGGAGGATAACCCAGGTAGTCACATCTCGAACCGGATCTTCATTTAGCCATAAAAAACTAGACCCTAATACCTTCCTTTAGAAAGATGGCATTTATTGAGCATCCATGGTCTCAGCAAGAAACCCCATCTCCTCACCCACCCATGCTGGGACTACTAAATGGCAACCAATGAATCTCAATGGATCTAACAATAAGCATCCATTGAATCCTAAAAGATTGCTGGCACCGGGTCATTCAAGATGCATCTAAGGATTTGAACCTAAAGTTAATAGAGACACATAAATGACAACAAATACCGCTGCTAAAACAAAGAAGAAACCCTTAGAACCTCGCCGCAGCCTTCCCTCTTCAAGGATAAAGGGGTTTAGCCACTCATCCTCGCAGGGTGCTCTGGGCGTGCGAGAAAATGAGAGAAAAATGAGAGAAAGTGAGAGAAAATGAGAGAATCGGGAAAATTCTCTTTAAAATGTATTAATGAAAAATATCCCCCTAGTTACAGGTGTTAGGGCTTATATCATTCCAAACATGAGAAATTACAAAAATATATTAACTACCTACTATTACATTAAGGGAAATTTAGGAAAATCACAAAAGTTTGCTTAACAAAAGTCAAACTGAGGACAATAAGTGGGACAAATTCACTCAAGTAGCTGGCTATGAAATCTTTCGCAGCCCCGCGAAACCTCTCCGCCATTATGCTCCTCTTCTTCTAAAGATTCAAACCTAGCTTTGAATTTAACTTGACTTCTTTGTGCTAGAACTGACTTAATCAACTTGGCATGAAAAGCTTGTGAAAACTACAAAATTTGCCACAAAATGTGATTAGTAGTAAATAGGACCTTAATGTGCCAATTGGGTTAATTGGGTGACATTACACAAAAGCTAAGCCAAAACCTGCATTAATAAGTGGTGTAAAATAGCACTATTTGGGGTAGTAATCACACCCCCAAACCCACATTACTGTTAACCCTTAGCAATGAAAGAAAGAGAGAGCAAACAAAACAATATCAAAATTATGTTCACAAAATGTGATATTTCAAAAAGAATGTGAATGGGTACTGCCCAACCCTCAATAAGAATCATTAAAACCTTGCCCAATAACCATCTTGAGAGAGTGAATGTCATGCAGAAAAAAGTATCAAAGGGGCTTCCTTCTCTAGAGGATCAACCTGGAACTTCCACCAAAACCTAAGTGTTAGTTTGATCAGCTTTAAGAAATAGTCTACCAAACTACACTCTCCCCCCAACCTAGCTAGTGCCAAAACCTAGCAAGCTAACCAACCTAAATAGATCAGGACTCACTCTTATTTCACAACTCTTTTTGTGTTGTAGGGGTGCAATGCTGAGGCATTGACTTCACAGATGTCCATATAGTAGGGATCCACCGATGACTTCCAACCAATTACGGCTTAGGGCATCAAGTCATAAGGATTTTTCAACCACAAACTCTTTAGGTTTCACCCCGGACTTCTAATGAGTTCGAGACTCCAGCACTTACAACTTGTTAAGCTCTATTCAATTCGCAATGAAAGCACAAAGCTCTGGCTCCCAACCGCCTGGTTTAGTGGGCACTGCTTTAAAGACTTTCGCCATATACCCCTTCGAACCGTGCTCGGGTTTCAAGGCAAAGCGTCACAATTTTTCTTTTCTTTTTTTTCTTTTTTTTTTTGAAAGACTCATTGGTCTTTTTATTCAAGGGTCCCAACCTATTAAAGGTGGTTAGAAGTACAAGGCCTGCCTTGCGTATTTAAGAGTAATAAAGTAGCTTTTCAAATTATCGTTGAAACCTAATGGTGCACAAGTGTGGTTAGTTGTAGGTGGAAAAATAAGAATTCAACCAATCATCAACTCAACTAAGTACGGAACCATTTAACATCAATAAAATGGACAATGTTTCAATTTTTCAAATTGTAAACTAAGCAAAAAAAAAAAAAAAAAAGGTGCAATTTTGAAACTGAAACTGTAAGGTGTATGGTATATATGATATTAAAATATGACTATATTTTCGCCTTACAAAGAAACCAACAACTTCCACAAAGAGATTATCAAGAAGTCACTCAAACAACACAAAAATGGGCTTGCCTTTCGAAATAGAAGTAAAGACATAAATGTATGCTCAAAATAGTACAAGAATGGGAATGTAAAAGTCACTCTCCTTCACTAACTCTCCCCAACTAAATGTCACATCGTCTCACCCAAGTACCTGACTAAAGCTAGGAAGGAAGTGCTAATTTCCTAAGGTGTGCAATCTAAGGATGTCACCCTATCCCGGCAGTCATGAGTCACGCAGGAAGCCGGAGCGGTGTCTACTAACGCGCTTGCCGCAAGGATGTCTAGTGAAGTCAGGTAGGAGGAGCCTGATGAGCCACGAGGATGAGCCGGTGCACAGTACGTAATAAGAACTGTGCATTAAGGAAGTGGGACCGGAGGTAGCCCAGCATCAGATTCGCACAAGGATGGCGTTGTTATGACCGAGCATGACTGTGGTCTGAGCAAGAGCGGCCTCAATGTGTGCCATCCTCTCTGCTAAATCCGTATGGGCAGCCACAAAAGATGCTTACGTGTCAAAATCCAGATTGCATCCATAATACAGAAATCTCGAGGGATATGTGAGATATTCCGGATGCAGCCGACGTGTTTCGTCCAAATTAGTCTCATGAGCCGGAGGCATTAGGAAGTGCAAGAGAGGCAGGAAGTGGGCAAAGGGGGCGTTGGATCGGCCGAGTTGTGGATACCGAATCCTGGCTCAAGATGCATCGCAGAGGTGGCCGATCCTCCCGCATGACGCCATCTCGTCGGGTCGATCCCTGGCCAGTCCCGAGTGAGGGGTGAGGTACTGCATAGTCCGCCATTTCTACTCTGTGAAAAGTAGCCTCTCAAACCCGACGACGCCCAACCGGGGCTTAGCAGAAAACCAAAGTGCTCCAACACCCGGCAGATAAGTGAGTCTCTAAATGTGAGGGGTATGACCTCACCCGCCAAGGTTCCTATGGTGGACCTTGTCCTCGAAGTGGAACAAGGAGGTCATGATAAGCTCAGTAGGGCTGAACCAAAAACCCTCGGTGATACGATAAAGGGCCTCCAAAATGGCTCCTCTCCTCTACACCAAATGTTGTAGTGGAAATAGATTGGATCGCAATACGTGGTCAATAAGAAGCATACTCGGAGGAAGCTGCCTCCTGAATAGGATGGATCCTCGTCACATCCCCTCGATAATATAGCGAATCATCTGAGGTGAGGACGGGGCCATTGTCTAAACTCGCGAGTTGGCGAGTACAACCGAAGATTGAATGGAAGTGGCATTATCCATGGCCCGAAGTGTCCCCTTACCCGCCATCAATAGAGAAGTGTATGGCAGTAGGATTGGGGTCTCTCTTGGATGTCATAGTCTGGTAAAACTTGACGATCACACGGGGGTAGAAAAACCTGCGTGGAGTCATGAAAGGCTATAAGGAGTACCGGCGCACAAACCGCATGGAGTCTCTGAGCTCGGGAGGGGCGGCAAAAGCGCAGATGTCATAATATATCTCATCGTGCAGGTCCTTAGCACTACAACTAAATTATGCCGCGACAGAGCCACAAAGATAGGTGGGCCTCTATGAGAGAGCTAGTGCGGTGTCCCGAGGGATCGCGTGGGCCGGCCCCGAGGTGGTGATGAAGGAGGCTCTGGGGCTGAGATGGAAGATTCGGCCCGGCCCGGGAGCGGTCCGAGCCCTCTTTAGAGGCCGGAACCTCCTGGAAGGCCGTGGGTGTGGAGGGGATGGAGGAGTAGGCCCAACCCGTGTGTCATACCCGCTGGCCAGGCAAAGAGGAGGACCAGTATGGCCATAGCAAGAAGAACTCAAGGAGGTGGTGGCAAAGAACAACCGCAGCCAGTCGACACATAGGAGGGGCACTTCCGCGGCATTCGCTCAATCAGGGTCTCGTAGAGGACTATGCCCACCGCAGGTCTTCGCTATGGTTGGATCAGGAGTGAGGAAAGAAGAATTGAAGAGAAAGAGGTTTTCTCCAGAGAAAACTTCTTCAAGAAAGGGTTTGAAAATAAATAGAATGGAGATTAAGGGATATTTATAGGGGTTTAGGGAAGGTGAAAGGTTCGTAGTAACTTAATGTCCATGAACGGGCAATTAAAACCAAGGTTAAAAATTATGGAATAATAATGGTCGCTGCAGGAATCATGGTTGTTTGAAGATGAATGGGCAGTGGAAAACGTAAGAGCTGCGGATCGAAATGTGAAATGTGAAATGATCTCCATCAGTGAAATGTGCCGCATAAGGCTTCAGCCTCGCCATCGACTTTAAACACCTCACGCCCTCGAGTTTAACAGTCCATCGCTCCATCGGGGTAGACTTGGTGGATAATGATCCTTGCTTGAAATTTTGCGCTACGCCTTGATCATGCCATTTCTTCAATCTATCTTTTGCACCGAGTTCAAGTAGGCATCATTTCTCACTCTTCAAATTTCCTCATCGATATAAAGTAAACCTTTTGAGGCCTAGCCTTCCCAAGTCCACAGTTTAGTTTTTGACGCCTTCCACCATGCCTTATATTCAACCTCCACCGGGTGACATGTTTCGCCATAAGACCAGGCGGGCCACCGGACATACCAGATTGTCTCAAGGTCATTCCGTATGCCTACAAGGACCCAGCGAAACAGAGACCAATCTCCCAGCCGAGTTCACCACTTTCATCAATATAGTCTAGATTTCCTCGTTAGCGAGCTCAACTTTGATCACTAGTCCGAGGATGATATGGGTGGCTACTTGTGTTTTACACCATTTAGCTAGGAGGCTAAAAGGTTTATTGCAAAGTGTGTGAACCTCCATCACTAATTACGGGCTCGGAACCCCATATCTTGAAAAGATGTTTTCCTTCAAGAATTTCAATACTACCTTGTGGTCTGCTGCTCTACATGGAACTGCTTCAACCCACTTAGACACATAGTCAACCCCCACCAATATGTATATGCATCCAAAAGAAGCAGGAAATGGCCCCATAAAATCGATGTCCCAAACATCGAATAAATTAACTACTAAAATTGGGTTTAGAGGCATCATGTATTTGGCGAGATCTTCCCTATGTTCGCATTTGTCGCATCCACTGATAATGCCGGGCATCCTTGAAGAGAGAAGGCCAATAAAAATCCAGATTATAGCACTTTCTACGGCGCTGTGAAGTAAAATGACCTACATGCCCCACGGCAATGACTGAAAGTATTCCTTGCATCGCTTCTTCCTTAGGCACACATCTTCTAATAATCTGATCAGCACAATATTTGAACAAGAAGGGCTCCTCCCAGTAGTAGGAATGGATCTTTGCAAAGAAGAACTTCATCTCGTGGCCTTCCACTCAATCGATTTCTCCCCGCTACAAGAAATTGGCAATGGAAAAGCATGCTCACGGGACACCTCCTTCCACCACCGCAGGATTCAGGAAACCTCATCATTAATTAGGAGGCTATGAGTGCTGTGTGCTATAGTTAGTCCGGGAAAGATGGTCCGCCATAACATTCTCCACTTTTTTATCTTGATCCGTAGGTTGAATTCTAGAGAGAAGCGATCTATCTAATAAGTCCAGCCTCGCATCTTACTCGTAAGGAGTACTTCGTAGCGTGAATGTCTCCGTGAAGATAATGATGTCCGACTCCCCACCAAGTATGTGCACGAAACTTATCCAAGACAGGACATCAAGCAATGTACTCTTTCTCTCGTGGTGGTGTAGTTCCTTTCAGGCTTCATTCAAAGTTTTCGCTACATAGTAAAACCGCATAAGGTTTCCCCTCTTCTCTTTGCCCGAGAACTGCTCCGATGGCAAGATCACTTGCATCACACATGACTTCAAAGTGGCAACTCCGCGCTAGGGTGCCCTTACTATAAAAAAAGTGGTCAAGTAGGATTTGAGCTCCTAAGTCTTTCGCGCCTTCGTCCCAGAAAATTTGTAATCCTTTTTCCGTGCCAGCTGTAAAGAGGCTTTACACCTTCGAAAAGTCTTTTGATGAACCTCCCAGAGAAGCCTACATGTCCAAGGAATTGTCTCACAAGCCACATTCGAGGGGAAGGAAGTTTGGAAATTAACTCAATTTTTGCCTCATTAACCCCACCTCCCGCCGGATATGATATGTCCCAACACAATCCCTTGGTTTACCATAAAATGGCATTTTTCCCAGTTCAGCACCAAATTTTTCTCAATGCACCTATGCAGGACAAGTTCAAGGTTTCCTAGGCATTCTTCAAAACTACCCCTGTATACAATGATGTCATCCATGTAGACCTCCATAATGCGCTCCACCATATCACTGAAAATACTGAGCATGCATCTCTGAAATGTGGTAGGGGCATTGCATAGACCAAAGGGCATTCTTTCTATAAGCATAAGTCCCAAATGGACAGTGAATGTAGTCTTCGTCTTCTCGGGCTGGAAATCTCTATCCGAAGTAATACCTGAAAGTAACCATCCAATAAGTAGTAGGATGTTGCCATAAATTCTTTCTGCTGAGCCGTCCATGAAGGGTAGTGGGAAGTGATCTTTTCTTGTCACTTCCTTCAATCTCCTATAATCAATGCATACCCTCTAACCTGTGGTAAGGTGAGTGGGCACCTCCTCTCCTTTCTCATTGTGCACAGTGGTCACCCTAGACTTTTTGGGCACAACCTGAGTTGGACTCACCCAGGTGCTATTGGATATGGGGTAAATGATACCATCTCAGAAGAATTCGGGAGAACTTCTCGCGACGCACTACTTCTCGCATGAGGATTCAATCTCCTTGCGCCGTCCCAACGGTTTTGCTTCCTCGTCCAAATAGATGTGATGGGTGCAAACTAAAGGGCTAATTCCCTTCAAGTCGGAGATTTTCAACCCAATAGCCTCAAGCCGTTTTCCTAAGGATACCTAGTGCATCAAGCCTCGTGAAGCATTGAGTAGCTAAGAGATTAAGCACCAGCATCGGGTCGTCCTCTTCTAAATATGCATACTTTAATTCCACAAGCAGGGGCTTGAGATCTAACCTTTGAGGCTCAATGGTTCCTTCTCCTTCTCGCCTCCCGCTAGCTGTGGGCAAAACTTCTTCCTTCTTCCATGGACCATGTTTAACACAGAAGTCTACGGGCTTCCCGCAGCTTCTTCAAAAGTCCGACAACTCCTTAATCGCTTTATCCCGCAATTGCCATCGCATCCCGCTCTTCCGTAATGTGCCAACCGCGACCTCTAGACCCTTCCTCTACATGGCTATGCTTTTTGCAATGGAAATGTTTGAGCTCCAGTGTCATATTACTCCGAATGTAAGCTGCATAACTCCGCTCCCTGCTAGCCTGATGATCGATTATAAAAATAAGAATCGTTCTTCCCAAGATGATAGGCATATAGTTAGCTCCTACTACTACTAGTTCCGTGTCAAGAACAACAAAATCTATAGGATAGTAGAATTTGTCCACCTGTATCAAAACATCCTCCACAATGCCCTGCAGGATTTTATGGACATTTCGCTAGTGGAAAAACGTGATGGTGGTGAGCCCACTCCTCCCAAACCCAAATTTCGCCAGACACCGAATAAGGCGGAAGAAGTCGACACTCGTCCCTAAGTCCAGAGAGTGCCTTTTCCACACAAGTCCCACCGATGTTCACCGAGATGGTTAGGATGTTCCGGGTCTTATACTTCACCTGGTCTCTGCGACCGAATAACGGCAATCACTCTATTCTCAAGAAGGCCTTCTTATCAACACTCAACCCTCTCTTCACTACGACACGCCCTTGCAAAAATTTTGCAGATATGTCGGGACCTGTTTAATCATGTCTAGTAGGGGATGCCGACCTTCACTGTCGCAAAGACTTCCACTCTACTCGATTGATAGCCTTCTTTCTTTTCGCGTTTCGAGGATTAAGGAGGAGGTGGGCTCTTCTTCACTGCATCATTTTTTATCTCAATTTTCTCGTGTTCACTTTTCTCCCGTGGTCTTTTCTCACGGGTCGGGACTGTCAGCTTTAACCTTTTACCACTCCTCGTGAGTGATAACTCCGCTTGACTTCATCTATCCTAGGAGTCGATTCACCCGGAAGAGCTAAATTCGCACTCCCGACCGGGTCAGTCCGGGAGGGAATTTTCCTTTTTCGCACTCCGGTTAGTCAACCTAGAAATCACGTTTGTGCTGTCAAATTTCTCGGCAATATCGATCGTTGTGCTCTCAATCTTCTTGTTTAAAGGTGCTTTCTACTATATCGATCCTCCGATTAGCTTCGAGCATCTACTCCGCTTATCTTCAGGAAACCGCCACCACCTGCTCAACATTATAGCTTGCTCAATCAAGATAATGACGGTCAGTTCGGGATGAGGCACCATATCGTGTCAGGCGCCAGGGGCATATGGTGGAGGCTTGCTCTCGTGAGAGTTAGGATGGTTCCTCCACCAGGGGATTATATGTGTTGTTATATGGGGTATCAAGCCTGGTTTGTGTCATTTACACTCATTGGCTTGCTTAGCTATCATATCCCGTATCAGCTGACACTGACATTTCCTTGGTGCTCAACAAACTGACAGATAAAACAAGACTGGGTTGACAAGTGTCTCAAATAACGGCCGTGATCTCGTGTTGATTTCGATTTCTGGGGCCCAACCTTCTAGCAAAGGTGGATAGCTTTGCTTTCATTTCCATGTGTCCCCAGGTGGTACATACCTCCCTCGAGCTGGTCAAGTGTCTCATTCTCTCCGCCTCAAGGTTCATCCCAAGCTTTGATGTCTCGCCACATAGCCCAGAAGTCCATGGCTTATTCTAGATTTTTGCCTCGAAGTCCCCTCCACAATATAGCCCCAGCACTACTTCATAGCAAGGACATTCCATCATAAAATGGTCGGATTAGCAACCATGTGTCAAAACCACGCGAGGACAAGCATTGATGGTAACCAAATACCTTTCCCAGCACTGGTAGAATTTTTCATTTTCTTGGGATGTAAAGGTGTAAATATGTCTCTTTAGACTGTTGGTGATGTGTGTAGAAAAGAATATCTTTAAGAACTCACTTACATCCGTCTATTTCTGGGGATGGTCCAAATTTCTGAGAGCTGCCAAATCTCGCCCTTGTCCTTCAAAGTCGCAGGAAAAATTTCAGCTCACCGATCCGTATTTGCAGCATCCTCCATATTGTGGCATTCTCAAAGTCCCTTGAGGAGGCAATATGGCTCTCACCTATACCATGGAAGGTGGGAGTAGAGGCAGAATTAGGCCTGATAATCATATCTCTAAGGGAGGACAAATTCTATGAGGGTGCACTCACTCTAGGGGGGATGTATGTGGGTCCCTCACGGACTCATATGCATCGGGACTCCTCCTGTACCTCCCCCGCCGGCTCATCGCCCGTGGTCGTCTTATCCGTCACCATTCGTGCCCACTTCATAGCCTTGTTCCTATGGGACACCATTTTCACCACCTCGCTGTATTCTATCCCACTGGTACATAAACTCCTATAAAAAAAATAAAAAAAAAACCACAAAACACCAACAATAAGCAAAAACAAGGCTACTAAAAAGGTTACGGTTAAATAAAACAAAGAATGTATATGGACAGTAAAAAGAATTGAATTAAACTAGCACTGAATTACGAGGAAAAGGAAAGAGATAGAAGTTCACCAATACTTGTGATGAGGATCACAAGTGTTCAACAGTTCATCAATTGCACTAAGGCACCATCCCTGGCAACGGCGCCATTTGATTCATGGCAAGGAGGGTGGTCCGGAATCAACAAAATTTATAAACTGACTTTCTTCCTAACGCTTAATTCATATAAGGCTCTAGGTTTAAATACTGTGGATGGCTCTTTCTTCGCACAAATGACTTGTAGTTAAGTCCAAAATGGTGAATTTGGTTTGGATTCAGGGTTTTTGTAAAAACAATGAGTTGAATTTGTTGAAAATTGGAGATAAAATGAAGTGAAATATAACAAAGAATTCCTCACATCCGGCCATCGAGTTCGTTCTAAAGATAACTAAGGGGTCCTCGAGCCTTTTCCTCGCAGCCAGAGATAACCCGCGGCCATCTCCCAACCCATCTTTGACGACCATAAAACGCAATCTTAATACCTTTCCTATGATGGTCATTGAACATCTGCGTCTCTGTAGGAAAACTGGTCTCTCACCCACCTTATAAATGATCTAATAAATGGAAACACGTGAATCTCAAGATAACAGTTGTCCACCAACCCCCAAACACTCACCGGTCATTCAAGATGCATCTAAGGATTTGAACCTTAAAGTTAACAGAGACGTATTAACAACACCGCGTTTGAAACAAAGGAGAAACTCAACCCTTAACTCCCCGCCAAAGAGCCTCCTCTTCAAGGATGGGGGTTTAGCCACCATCCCTCCGGAATACATCCCCAGAGGGTGTCTGGGTGCCAGAAAATGAGAGAAAATGAGAGAAAGTGAGAGAAATAGAGAATGAAAAATTCCCCACCATAAAATGTATTATCGAAAAATATCTCAACATGTGCAGTAGTAGGCTTATACTACCCTACCATGAGAAACATAAAATATATTAACTACCTACTATTACATTAAGGGAATTTTAGGAAAATCACAAAGCCGCTCAACAAAAAGTCAAACCAGATAATAAAGTGGGACAATTAAAGAATAGAAAAATTCACAATGGTCGTGGAATTTTCAAAGACAATCGCGTAAATTTTCCTCGTCGGCCATTATACTCTCTCTTCTTCGTATCTAAGTCGCGTCGAATTCAACTTGACTTTCGTGCTAGAGCCGACTTAATCAACTCGCATTAAAATCTCGAAAACTACAAAATTTGCACAAAAATGTGATTAGTAGTAAAGCTAGATCTTAATGTGCCAAATCGGAAACATCATGACATTGCATAAAAGTGCTCAAACCTATATTAATATAAAATAAAGACACTATTTTGGTGTAATCGTATCACTCCAGAAGGCTACGGTGGCATGGGTTAACGGTGGTTCAAGAATCAGTTATTATGTCGCTAGCCTACTGGGCAACTTGAGAGACAAACAAAGCACTTTAATGCCGCTCAAACCAGCCCATGGAGTTATGTGCGACCATGGAGACAACACGTAGTGACGTCACGACAACAAAACAAGAGAGTACGCCCGGGATGCGCCGGTGCTTAATAAGCTCGCCAAATTGTAAGTAGTGGTCGCGATGGGAGCAAACAACCTATCGAACTTTAATCAAGGCCAAGGGTGGAGTAATAATCGAATAACAGAGCAGCTTAGAGTTATGGGTGAGAAACAATCAACAATATGCCACCACCCCCGAGCGAGCCGAACCAATTCCTTCGAGAAAAAGCGGACTTAGAACAAGCCTAATTAAATGCTTACTCCTCTCATACCACCTTCATGAACAGACAAAGGCGATTGCAAAGATCGTGCCACTAACCGAATAATCGTGCAAAGACAACTAAGAAACTTGGGAGGTGCAAATGAGCCAAACGTGCTAATATAATGATCGAGAGGTAGTGCGTTCTCATTGTAAGCAACCTGGTGCGAACCAAGACGAAGGTAATGAACACGTAAAGTTGTCACCTTGGGTAGTCATAGAGAAATTAGCAATTCCGGGGCAGCCACCAGTGATAGGAGAGGTGGAAACTGAGGAGGTAATCTAGACTAGTCAGAATGACAAGATAGAAAGGGAGTAGTCAAGAGAAAGTTCTGGAGAAGAATCGAGGGCTAAGGATCAACCGTACCACGATCGAACTCCATCGCTCTAATTCTCGTACTCAACGCCTAAAGAAGAACAACCGACAAGTAGTTTCCGCAAAGTTTAGCGAAGGAAATAGAACCCACATATCAACATTCCGTTTAATACAGAACAGATGCCGCTTATGTCAAATTTATGAAGGATATATCATTATTGAAGAGAAGATCACGAATTGGCATAAATGAATCTCACCTGAGAATGTAAGTATATCCTTCAAAGGAAGCTACTATAAAAGCAAAAGACCTGTGCAATTTAATACTATCCCCAAATGTACCATCTGAATTCCATCTTAAGAGAGCCTCAGGTGACCTCGGGAGCTAATATCAATCTCATGCCCTTATCCATATTCAGACGATCGGGATTGTTAGTGAAGCTCACCCTGAACCATGCCACACCCGCTAGCGTATTGTGTCAATAAAGCATCCAAGGAGGATAGAAGACGCTCGTAAAGGGTGGTACAAGTCTATCTTCTCCCGCGGATTTCATCGTGTCGATATAGTTAAGATGTTGCACCATAATATCGTAGACCATTTCTGCAACTAGTAGAGCAAATGATTGATGTGCAGAGAGAGTTGAATTGAGAGTGTGATGACGAGGCACCAATGTGTTTCCGAGGCTATGAAACACCAGAGAGGAGTGATACATCCTTCATGATAGAACCTAGAGGCTATAAAGGTTTAACCAAAGTGGTCTCATTTAACTTTAGAGGCTAGCCCTCGGTACAGAGTGATCTAAAATTGGAGAAGAAGCCTAAGAGTATGTGAAATGATGGACTCCTTCAAACCCATTAGAAGGAAATACTACAACTTTCTAGTAAAATACTCAAACGCCGTTGTCGCCTGAACCACTCAGATGGAGCAAAGCCACTACCTAGCCATTTGAGGTATGCTTATCTTAGAATGCCCCACCTTACCAAGAATCATTTCAGCGGCCCCTCATTGTTAATAGAAGAAGATAAGCTATCGGTATACTCAAGGATCACAAGAATGCGCTTTAGTTGTCTCTAGTCGATTAGCAGATTCACTTCTGGCGTGTATGCATTGAATTTCTACTAGAGTTATGGTCATGTTTCTCGCAGCTACGAGGAATTTGATCCCACACAAAGAAGAATCCACAAAGAACTACTAAAGTGGTCGGATGCCAGTGGTTATATATCCTATTTCCTGATAAAGGCATGAGTGAGTCCCAGATAGGTAAGGTTAGTGGAGGAACAAATAAATGATAAAGACAAAGAATAATACATTATTACCTTCTAGAACAAATACAAAGTTGAGACTTGTATCTACACTCAAAATTGAATAAGGCTCCAGAAGACCATCTTCACCTATTTCGGATCGATGTTGATAGGCCGCATGAATACTAATGCTCTCGGATGATATTCCGAGTACAATCAAATTGCTATAGCCCCGCAGGATCAGAGAAGATTGACATTCACATGCCCTATGTACATTCGCATTTAGCACATCTTCTGCCGTGCAACGCACCAGGCACATTCCAGAGCTTTATGATGACCATATTCTATGATATGGTTGAAAATACAATTGAGGTGTTCATGGATGACTTTTCAAGATTGGGAACCTTTGACAATTGTTTGGAAAACTTGAGATCGGCGCTGATTAGATGCGAGGAAACCAATCTTGTGCTTAATTGGGAGAAGTGCCATTTTATGGTACAAGAAGGCATAGTACTTGGGCATCGAATTTCCGCAAGAGGAATAGAGGTAGACAAAGCAAAATCGAGGCAATAGAGAAACTACCTCCTCCATCATCTGGGTGAAAAGGGGGCATAAGAAGCTTCTAGGACACGCCTGCTCCCATAGAAGCGCTCAGAAAAAGATTTTTCGATCGCAGCCCTTGCCTAGCTCAGCCGGGGTTTAAGGGACAACATTTGATTTTGATGAGAGTGCAAGCATCAATCTTGAAAGATGGATTAAGATCGCCCTATAAAAGAGTAACACAAGACGGACTCCTGCCAGCTAATGGCACTCCAAAGTGACTATGCAATCGTAGTGTGTCGGACAAAAAGAGAAAGATGGTTTCGTGTTATCTACTATGCTAGCCGAACTTTGAATGATGCCCAACTTAACTATGCCACGACTGAAAAGGAACTTTTGGCCATTGTTTTTTCCTTTGACAAATTTAGGCCCTACTTGATTGGCAACAAGGTAATAGTGCACACTGACCACTCAGCCATAAAGTACCTAATGACTAAAAAGGACGCGAAACCGAGATTAATACGGTGGGTACTCTTATTGCAAGAATTTGACCTAGAGATAAAAGACAAGAAGGGAACAAAGAACCTAGTTGCAGACTATCTTTCATGCTAGCGGCCTGTAGACGAGGTGTTAATGATGATTTCGTGATGAGCAAATTTCTTAGCAATTGAAGACACAATGTCGACCCATGGTCGGTCGACTATGTGAATTACGAGTGGGCCAAGGCATCCCCTCCGCAGTTTAGGCCACCAACGTAAGAAGAGGTTGGTTTGCACATTTGAAGCACTACTATTGGGAAGAACCTAATCTATATAAGCATCAGGCGATCAAGTGATAAGGCGATGTGTACTGGAAGATGAAATGCGTGATTCTCAATCACGCCACGCTTTGCCATGTGGGGGACACTTCAGAGGCTAGAGGACAACAGCAAAGGTATTTCAATTAGGTTTCTACTAGCCCAGCTTGTTCAAGGATGCTCACCTATTTGTATCTACCTGTGATAAATGCCAAAGAATGGGGAGCATTTCTAAGAAAGATGAACCACCCATGAGCACAATCCTAGAGGTTGAGCTATTTGATTTGTGGCGGATGGATTTTATGGGCCCATTTCCCCCCTCATTCAGTCACTTGTATATCCTGCTTGTAGTGGATTACGTCTCTAAATGGGTAGAAGCAATACCGACACACACTAATGACGCCAAGATGGTAGCTAAGTTCCTTCACAGCCACATATTTACACGGCTTATGACCTATGAGCACCGATCACGATGGAGGTACCATTTCGTAATAAGTTGGTTGATAAGGTTCAAAAATACTTGCAGCGACATCACACATCACTCGCATACCAATCTTACGTGAAAACGCAAAGAGAGGTGTCAAACCTAGAGATAAAGTCCATTTTGGAGAAAACAGTCAATAACTCAAGGAAGGACTGGTCAAAGAAGATTGAGGATGTACTCTAGGCATACAAGACAACATTTAAAACCCCATTGGGTATGTCGCCATTCTAACTAGTTTATGGGAAAGCATGTCACTTTCCGGGGAATTGGTGCTTTTATTAATATTGATTTGAAATGGCTTTACTCTACTTCTCAGATACTAAGCACCTTGTTTTATTTTCCTTTTGTCCATTTTACTTTTTTGAATTTTAATTTTTTTGTTTTATAGCATTTCAACTACAATGGATCCTCTATCATCGTAGCTGACAAATGTAAATGCATTGCCTACCGAGCATCAACTAAGAATGCGGCAATTAGCTGATAAGCATCAAAGAAGAGTGACAACTCAAGTGCAGAGTCAAGTGTGACAACCATATGCATCAATGGATTATGCTAAATATGGAGGTACCCCATACTTGAGTAATCATAATTTTGGATGGAGCCACCACCTAAACACCTCATGGAATACAAGCTATACCATTCCGCACACTCCACAAGTCCAAAGACCAAGCCTAGAAGAAGCTATGGATGAATTAAGAAGAGCTCAAGCTGAATCTATGATTAGTGCCCAAAGAGTGCTATTTTGAGCCCTATTTATTGTAGGTTTTGAGCACTTTTTATGTACTAATCAACCGAATTAACTCACTTGCACATTAAGGTCCCAAATATTCTAACGATCGTGACGGTGGCTAATTTTGCAGTTTATAAAGCTTTTAATGCCAAATTTGTTGAATCAATCCAAAGCACGACGACCGGAAGCCAAAACTAGCTTTACGATTTGAATTTGGAGCAAAAGAAGAACATAAGATGAGCTTAACGGTTTTTCGTGATCCCCGCACGAAAATTTCTCACTTTTACAGTGAAAATTTTCGTGACCGGTGCGAAATTTTTACCAGTGCGAAATTTTCTCTCTCCTCTATGTTGACTTTAGTTTTGCTCTTCTTTGCCACTTCGCCTCCTTGTATAATGCCTGAGGGTATGTTGGTATTTTACCTCATGTGGAGCTCTATATAAGCTCAAACCTTGTAGAGAATTGGAACTGGGAACTTTTGGCTTTTGGTAGAAAATCAAATCACTGTAAGTTCTCCAGCTTTTCTTTTTGTATTTTTTCGCTTTCATTTATTTATTTTTCTCGTTTTTAAACATCCTCGAGGATGGTTTGGCTAAACCCTCCATCCTTGAAGAGGAGGGCTACTGGGCTAGGGTTCTGAGGTAAAACTTTGGTTCTCTTGTATTTAATGCAAGCATTTATGGGTATTTATGTTCTGCTTCATATCAGGATTAAATCTCTTTCATGTACCTCGTTAACTCAGATTCGCAAGTTTTAGTTTGTAAGGGATGCTTACTGCTAGATCCATCGAGATTCATTAGTTGCCATTTATTAGTTAATGTGGTAGATTTGTGGAGATAGATTTTCACTGCCCGGGAACATTTATGTCCAAGAAAATGCTATAATCTCGAAGGAAAAATTATTGTGGTTCGGGGCTTTTGATAGCTAAACGGCGATTCTGCCGAAATGACTAGTGTCATCCTCCCCAACACGAGGAAAAGGACCCGGGAACCTCTCATTTACCTTAGGACCTCAACCCCAGTAGCCCGATGCTTCAAGGAGTTCTTTTCATATTTTACTTCATTTTATTTTCAGTCTATAAATCACCAACTCTCACTGTTTTACTAAAACCCCAAATCCAAATTGAATTCACCATTTTGAACTTAACTACACATCATTTACACGAAGAAAACCCATCCTTGTGTTCAACCCTAGAACCACTATACTGTAGTAGTTATGCTACGGTAGTAGGAGGAATTTAGGTTTATAAATATTGTTGATTCTGGTACACCTACTGTGGCACGAGTCAAATGGCGCCGCTGTTGTGGATGGTGCTCAGCGCAAGGGAGAGTTGCTTGAACTCAGGATCCTCATCACAAGTGTCGCACCTAATCTCTTCGGGCTTTTGGTACTTTTATTTCTAGAAGTTCACCGGTCGATTTAATTTTTTTATACCGCCCATACATGTAATTTTCATTTTTATTTCTATCTAACATTAACTCGTAGCCTGCTTATTTGGTCGCTTGTTCTGCGGTTTCGCCGCTTCAAAGCAGCCTTATGCACCATCGGGATGTAAATACTGGTGCGATCGAAAGGGTCGTTGCTCCAATGAATGGTGTGTGGGTGTGAAGTGAGCCTAAATCAGAACAAATGGAACTCCACTGAGGAGCAAAGAGAGTCAACAAGGGGTTCAAAGGGATCCCAATGCCTACAGATCAATGAGGGATCACATACGCCCACCAAGGGTGAGTGCACCCTCATGCATTATTCCCCCTGCTGAGGATGTGGCAGTGAGACCTTATCTAGTGCCCCTGCTCCCAAATTCTCATGGTATGGAAAATGAAAATCCATACACACACATCCGGGATTTTGAGGAAGTTTTAAATGACTTTCAAAGAGGCAACCGGAGCACTGAGTCAGCTGTCAAAGCCTTTCCTTTAACCTCAAAGACAAGGCCAAGATTTAGCGACCTCAAGGCTAAGAATTATCGAATAAGTAGAACTCGCAGCGTGAGTTTTGAAGAAGTTCTTCAAGACACAGGACTAATAGCCTTAAAGAGGCAGAGATTTATACATTCATGTTCTCATGATCATGGAGAAGTTCTACCAAGGTTAGAGGTATATGGAGACCATCAGTGCCTGCCCTCACCATGGCTTTGATACGTGGATGCTGGTGAATCACTTTTATGATGGGATGTCCCCTGCTATGAAGCAATTGTTAGAAACCATGTGTGGAGGGGACTTCCTAAGAAAGAATCCAGATGAAGCCATGGATTTCCTCAACTATGTGGCTGAAACCTCCAAGGCATGGGATGAGCCAAACCCAAGGGAGGTAGAGAGAATGAAGCACATGAAGAAACCAAAGGGGAGGCACATGTACTCACCGCCGAGGATGGAAATGAAGGCCAAGTCAGTTTTCTTTGACTAGAAGGTTGGAAGAGCTTGAAATGTGAAATCAGCATGAGGTACCTGGGCAAAGAGCCGAACACCGTACTTCACTCGCTTTTAATTGCCAATCCACTAGTCACCAAGGAGAGCGTTGCCCAATTGCTCCCTCAGTAAGGGATTTGATGCAAGAACAGGGAAAACATAGTGGGTCAAAGTAAGCCACCAACAAAAGCTCCATATGGGAACACCTACAATCCAAATTGGAGGAATCATCCTAATCTTTACGGAAGCCAAAACCCCCAAATTTTATGCTCCCAATAGTTCACAAGACAAGAATATCCTCGTTCCACTTTTCACAACAACCAGAATCCCTACCCTCATCCCCTGTAAAGCAAACCATTGTGAATTTGAGCAAGGTTATGGGCAACTTTATGGAAGAACGTATGCGTGAATGCCTGCATCACTTAAAACGAAACATGGAAGGCACACTCAACAAAAAATGGGGATGACTTGCGCACTCGGGCCAAGGTCGACTAACCGCCAGCTAGCCGAAAAAGGGAAATTTCCATCCCAAACACAACCAAATCCGAGGGGGGGGCATGAATTAAGCTTTGCCAGCAACCCAAATCCTAGAATTGATGAAGTAAAAGCAGTGGTCACTTTGAGGAGTAGTAGAGAAGTCAAGCCATCCGCCCTTAAACCACGTGAAGACCCTAACGCAGCCAACCCGAGCCGCAGGATGAGGCACCAAAAGGGGATACAGTGAATAAGAGTACACCCCCTCATTTTCCACAAGAAAAAGGCCATCAATCAGACATAAATATTAGAAGTGCTGAGGCGAGTGAAGGTCAACATCCCTCTGCTTGACATGATTAAGCAAGTCCCCACTTGGCGCAATTTCAAGGACCGGCGTAATCATGAAGAGAGGTCTAAATGTCAATAAGAAGGCCTTCTAATCGAAAGTAAGTCAAGCATTACTGGGAAAGTGAAAAACCATAAAGTACAAAGATCCCGGTGTCCACCATCTCGCCATTACTTCCAGGCACTTGTAAGAAAGCACTACTGGGACTGGGAGCGTTGCGTGGTCCTTACCGCCTCATTCAATGTACAAACAAATTTTGGTTCGGGGGAACTTTCTAAGCCTGTCTTCCATCAAGCACCGGTCTCTACCGACAGTCTATTAAAATAATTAAGGCTATTGAGGATGTTCTGAATACAAGTGGACAAATTCTACTATCCAATGATTATCAGATCGACATGGTTTAAGCAGTACAACCATGTACCCATCGATCGGGAAGGCCATTCTCGTCACTTCGGAAGCAATATAAATTGCCAAATGGGGTTATGCAACCCACCTTGGGAACATGACTCGAACTTAATATCTTCCACTGAAAAAGCATATGCAAACTGGAGGATGACTGAAGAAGTCTCGTATAATGTACACAATTCTTGAAGAAACAAGCTACGAGCAGCAAGTGCAAGATGTGCTAAACCAAGAGTTGTCCTCGACAACCCAGGCAACAGACCCCAAAGCATGAGTTTAATACATGGGCACTGGAGAAAAAAGGAGGAAATTCTACCTCTATTGATTGGAGAGGAAGAAAATGAATCTCAACAGCTGGATCTCAAGCCCCTGCCTGTGGAACTAAAATATGCATTTTTGGAAGAAAACAAACAGTGTCCAATTATTATATCATCACTGCTGAGCACTCCACAGGAAGACAATCTGCTGCAAATCCTCAAGAGTGATAAGCAAGCTTTGGGGTGGAAAATTTCTGATTTAAAAGGTATCAGCCCAACAATCTGCACCCATCACATTTATTTAGAGGAGAAGTCAAAAGCTATTAGGCAACCACAAAGGAGATTGAATCCCCACATGCAGGAAGTAGTTCGCATTAAAGTCCTGGAGTTGCTACAAGCCAGTATTATTTACCCCATATCTAATAGCACTTGGGTGAGCCCAACCCAAGTCGTGCCCAAGAAATCAGGGGTAACTACAGTGCAGAATGCAAAAGGAGAGGAAATGCCCACCCGCCTTTACAACAAGTCGAGGGTATGTATTGATTACGGAAGATTGAATGAGGTAACAAGAAAAGATCACTCCCCACCTTTCATGGATCACCGAAAGAGCGCCTTCAGCCACCCCTTCATCAGCTTCTGACTAAGTTATTCAGTTACTTCCCAGATTGAAATACGATACGATCGACAAGACTACCTTCAGCCCGTGGTAATGCCCTTCCACATTCCAAATGATGTATGCTCAATATTTTCGATCCGGTAGAACGACATGGAGGTTTACATGGATGATATCACGCCTACTGGGAAAGCTTGACGAATGCCTCATCCATTTTCGAATCGGTCCCTTATTAGATGCATTGAGAAGAACCTAAAGGCCGAACCTGAAAAGTGTTTGGCTTCAAGGTGAACCAAGGAGTAGTGTTGGGACATATCATTTCTGAAAAGGGAATTGAAGTGGACAAGGCAAAAATTGAACTGATCTCTAAATTACCCTCTCCCACCAATGTGAAGACAAAGCTGAGGCCTCTTGGGCATGCAGTTTCTATAGGAGGTTCATACAGGACTTCTCAAAAATTTCCAAGCCACTTTATAAGCTTCTAGAAAAAGATGCCAAGTTTGAGTGGGATGCGGAATGCCAACAAAGTTTTGAAAAGCTCAAGGCTTACTTAACCACTGCACTAATAAGAGGGCCCTTAATCGCGCCGCTTCGAGGTTATACGTGATGCAAGTGACCTCGCTTATCTGAGCGTTTCCTGGACAAAGAGTAGGAAAACTGTATGTGGTTTAATATGCGAGCAAACATTGAATGAAGCTCGTGAGGAAGAGCACCACCACCGAGAAAGAATTACCGGCAAAGGGGTCTATGCCCGACAAGTTTCAGGCGTATTTGATCGGGTCGATATAACCATCTTCACGCATCATTCACTTTGAAATATCCAAGCCACTGCGTAAAATGCCAAGGCTAGGGCTTATCGGCGGGTTCTCTTACTACAGAGTTCAACCTACGCATTCGAGATAAGAAGGGTGTGGAAATGTTGTCGGCCACCATCTTTCCAAACTAACTATAGCACAGCCAACATCCACAACCCTCCAATCTATGATGGAATCGTCTAAGAGGAGTCTCTACTATCAGGATGCGTTCCTCGTTCGCTTCATTACTGCTAACTGCAATGTGGAGTCGCGAACAAATGGCAAGCACGTGACAAGAAGTTCTTCCATGCAAAAGTCCACTCCTACTATTAGGAAGAACCCTATTTGTTCAAATACTATGCTGATCAGATAATCAGAAAGTGTGTGCCGAAAGGAGAACATGAAGGGATTTCCACCCACCGCTTATGACAATGCATGTGGAGGTCA
>JAEQBH010006258.1:0-129393 GCA_016808115.1 Tetrastigma voinierianum | reverse complement strand
TCACAATCAATTGCCTCAAATCAATTAAACAAATCAATATGCTTTTCTTATACCTAGAACAAACATTTCAAATCTTGAAATGAGAATAGGAGAAGATAGAACAAACCAATATATCTCTTTCTATTTGCCTTGTCTTCAATCTCGGTCCTAGGTTAGGTGATCCTCACCGGTCCCTAGCAAATCACACACATCACATTTAGTAAACTAGCACTAATCACATTTAGTGAACTAGCACTAATCACACTTAACGAATATTGCTGAGGCGGCGAGGTATGATACATTTTTCACTTAGTTTCATTCTTATTTGAACACCCATTAATCATTTATTAGGGTCCTTAAACTATCGGTGTACAAATACAAGACTTTCAGAAACAAAAATCCAAAATTTGTTCATTGTGAACAGTGTCTACGCCGCGACGTAGCATTGCTACGCTCTTGAGTAGCAAAATTTAGCCATAGCGTACCAGGAGGGGTGCCCTTTTGGGCACCTCGGCCTCGCTGCGGCGAGGGCACCCCACGCTGCGGCGTAGGGCTACGCTGCGGCTTGGGTTCCTTACGTTGCGGCGTAGGAACCCGAACTTCCTAGATTTTTCCATTTTTCCTCTTTTGCGATTTTTCACCAAAAATCCTCAAAACTCAAAACAATTTATGGGAATCACTCCCAATAACATTCTAATATCCTCCTAAACCAACCATGAGCAAAACCCATGGATTGATTAGGGTTTTTCTAACCCAACCATCATTTAAAGAAATCTAGGGGTTTGGTTCTTACCATAAATAGTTTTGAATCTTATTCACCTAAGATGCTTGATCATTTAGAAACAATGAATGGGAAGAAATCTCACCAAGATCACTTCTTCTTGCAAAACCCTAGCTTTCTCCTCTCACTTGCCTCCAAAAACATTTTTGCACAATGGCTTTCCAAGACCAAATGTGGTCTTAAGTCACTCATTTCTCCTACGGCCATGTTTGGCACATCAAAAACCCATTTTTGGATTTAAGTTGCCTCAATTTATCTTATAGCATATATATAACTTCTATTTGCATTTAAACACATAAGCATTTTCTCAATTGACACTTAGGTCCTCATTTTACAAAATTCCAAATTTGCCATTTTTCACTTGAGTTTATTTCCGGGTTTAATCAATTTCTTGTTTTATCATATAATATTTAATCATATGCTCACATATTCATTTCACTTTTCACTATTTGAAAATTTATTAGTTTTCCCAAAAAACCCAAGTTTGGCTCAATTTATACCCGGAATATATAATAAAATTATTATAAAAATTTTAAGGTATTTTTGGGGTGTTACAGACTTATTTAAGCCCGTTGTCACTTCTCGAGCCTCTTTTGATTCAAGTGTTGAACATAGTAGTAGACCTAGTTTTGCTGGTACTTCTACTACAGGCTATGATGGCTCGGGGAGAGGGACGATAATGGTAGTGATCTTTGGAAATGATGGTGGGGATAATGCAGATCAACCACAAAGTGAATAACCATTGAGTCCATTCATTGGTGAAGATGATTTCACACATGCTATACAAGATGAAGACCACGGGTCTAGGAGAGCTAGTGAAATAATGTGGGTGCTTTATGGGAAGCCATATAGAGGTCGATGAAGAAGGATGGCACATCACAATGAGGATTCATTTTCGGCTAGTTTTGAGTCCATGAGCATTGACCTCAATCGTTTATTCATCCAATGATGCGATGTTTTCCTCCTTACACAATGAGTTATGGTCGGCCTTAGCATCAGCCGAGGCTCACATTGGTGAATATGGAATGATTAACTATTCTCATGATCCACAAATGCCATATCAAATGCAATAAGAATTTCAAACAAGCATGTGGGTGAACCCTAAATTTCCTATCCATGGACAGGTTGTGGGTACAAGTCAAGACATTTATGCATGACATGTTCGATCCTATAATCAATATTATCGGAACACTATGTCTTGGTATGAGTATTGTCTTCACCAAGATGAGATCCTTTCGTCAAATGTTGCAATGGAGTCACATCGATCTTCATTTTGGTTTTGAAAGACCACTGCAATGTAATATCAATGTGTATATTTGATTATTAATGTCGTTTTTACACTTTTACAAAGTATTTCCATGAATTTCAAAGTATTTTTGAAAATTTCCGATATATCGATATTCATGTAAAAATATCCACCGATATATCCGTAAAATCCAAGTAGCGGCATATCAGTAGAAACCAATATTTTTAACCTTGAATATAACACATTGCAATAATGTAATGTCTTTAAAAATAACACCTTAAAATTATTATAAATAAAAATATATTTATAATTAAATTTATTATAAATATCTAAATTTATTTTAAAATAAGAAATAAATTTTAATTTTTTGATTTATTTGTTTAAAATTTAAATAAAATTTTAATAATATTTGCCTTATTACACATAAACATTACATGTTTGACTAATATTAGTAAGAAATATTGAATTCACTTATTGGCCATACAATATTAATAATATAATAAATAAGTAAATTAAAATTTACTAATATTACTTACATAATTATTTTCTTTTATATTTATAAATTTTGATATTTTGAATCTATTTTGTATTCATGGTCGCATCTAACCCAATAATTGTTTCTCAATCTCAAATTAGCTCACAAATCATGCTAATGGTGATCAAACAATAGCAAACATGAAAAACTAAATAAAGCATTCAATATAATGAAATCCAAACATTAAAGATTACAAATAAAACCTTACTCCATAGTTCCTTGTCAAACTATATCAAAACCCTAGATTAAAAGTTTAGAACATCCTAAAGGGTTTACCATCAACAAGACAAATGAAAACATAAAAGAGGAGAAGAAGAAACTAGAATGTGATGAAGAAATGTTGAACTCCTCCTTCTCCTTCCTCTCTTGCCTTTTTCACCGAGCTTCAAGCTTTTTCTCATCCAAAAAAGTTTCCTAATGAAGCCACAAAGCCTTTATAAGCCTCCTCACAATTTGAGCTTGAAATAGGCTTTTCAAAATAGTAACATCCACCATTATTTAGAAATTTCAAGTATGAAGAATATGGCAAATATCCTCCCATCCTATATAAGCAAATAAACTAAGATAATAGTGAATCATATTGCATTAACATGATAAAAAATCTAGCCAAGTTGTAACATTCCCAAGAGCCAAACATAATGTAATCATAATGTTGAACTAGCTCCCAGTTCTATACTCTCGAACCACGACACTATCTGCAAAGATGCAAATAAATCACACGAGCATTAAATAAGGATAAAGAAACATGTGCAAATACTAGTAGTTGAAATTTGTATATATCATATTATTTCATTCAACATAATAATAAAATAAATATTATCTTAAAGTAATTGGTCTTAGCAATATATATATATATATATATATATATATATATATATATGCATATATACATACATAAAGAATTTATTGAGAATTGCTCTTGGCATATTTCAGTTTCTGCATTGTTGTGATCGAGATACTAATTCCTTAAAGGGAATCACGACCTAGGAAATGGCTAAAATGAAAACAATCTATCATGATAACTATACTGCATACGATTAGATGTGCACACCTATAAAGGAATTGTTTTATTTATTTATCGAAGCAAAGAACACGGAAAAATGAATACAAATTTTGGAAGTTGACCTCTGTGATGCCACTGAAATCCACGAGTGCATTGACAACGTCGACCGTGATAGAAGATTCGTGGATGTCGGGTAACTTGGCACCTCATTGAGTCCTTTTCTCGGGACCCGAGTTTACTTAATCAGGCAGGACTCTCCTTTATATGGGGAGCTTTACCCAAAATACAATCTGTGCAACCTATCCCAATATTATACAACGACCACACTGAGTCCACATACGAGTAAAAATTTGCCACATAGGGCCCATTTACCCATACTCAAACACATAAGCACATGACTATAGGACCATAGTCCATAAGAGTTTAAATTTACACCACTCTTATACAAAACATATATCAAAATTAAGAATTCTAATACATGTTTCAAAAAATATAAATCAAAGCCACAATCCGGCTTTCTTCTCATTATCGGCCTCTGGTGACCATCTCTTATTACCCTAAAGGGTCCACATTTGGTGAGTAATGCAAGTATAGTGAAATCCTACAGTACACTCCCGCTAAGTGCACATGCAATGGTCATGCCACAAGCACATTCCAATCACGATTATGTCAATCCTAGAATGGAATCTATATGACATGAATGAGATGCTACTTCTTATGATCCCTATACCAAGTCCTCACCTACTTCTCTCAATATGCTCTATGCCATATATGAAAAACAATCTTCAAAACAAAGATATTTGTTTTATTTGTGGACAACCCTCCGATATTAATTAGTGGACATACTCCGATAATATACTTTGTGGACAACCCTCCGATATATAATAGTGGACCATGCTCGATGGTTATTGTGTGGACGGCCATACGTTATATAATAGTGGACATACTCCGATAATTTATTGTGTGGACAACCCTCCGATATATAGTTTGTTGGACATACTCTGATAAAACCGCTTTATTCAAAAGCTATGTTAGGCAACCTTCGATCATTCATGCGACCTTTTAGGACTTTGTCCCTAGACCAAAACCAACATCAACACCAAACACAATGCTAATTTTCCTATGTACTCACACCCATTTCATGCGATGTACTTGCGCATAAATGCAATGCAATATGCCATTGCCTATCACCATGCTACATATATATGAGTGCTATATGTACATGCCTACTCATGCATTTCAACCCATGCATCAATTGGAAAGTTATATCAATGAACACATAAATTCCAAGTAATTCATACGAATCATGCCAACATATCAATACATGCATACATTGACATCATAAGTCATTACCACTTGAGTAACGACATAATTTAACCTCTAGGCCTAATTGTGACATATCAAGTCCACAAGTAGCCTACAACAAGCCATGCAATGGCCTCAATCATACACAAACTCATGCATTTCCCCAAGCCTCATGGATAATTATATCAACATGCATATAATCACCAACCAACATACACCAATTTCAATGTATTAGACCACATGCGTCATCACAACCAAGTAATTTGCACACTTGGTGCTACAATTAAGTTATTCAGAAACTATGTGGGTACCAAATTCCATTCATAAAAATATGGCCAGATTCTAGACTCAAGGGGCTTTCCGTAGAGTCTAAGAACACAAGAATCAGAGTTCGGACGAGAAAGTTATGGCGGTCCAAAGTTGAACCGTATGAGGAGCAGGTGACTTACGCGCACCAGCGGATCTGGTGCGTGTTTCAGATCATAAATGGTTCATTATGTTCAGTTGCCGTAATCAGGTTCTGATCAGGGCTCATAGAGTCAGAACATAGACGGAGTTCGGACGAGAAAGTTATGATCATCAAAGTTAGGAGAACTCATATGAATAGTGACTTTCTCCTGTGAGGGGGCCCTCTTGTTTTTTCGTCATTTACATTTTTAGACATAATATAGGTCAATTTGCCTTAAGTTTATATATGGATGGATTCTAGACTCAAAGGAGTTTCCATAGAGTCGAGAGACTCACGGTCGGAGTTCGAGCGAAAAGTTATGGCCATCAAAGTTTTGAGGGCTTCATGGTGAGAGCAGTGACATACGCGAACCCGAGGAAAAATGCGTTTTTTAAGTTCTCGCCTTCATCAAACAGCCCCTAAGGCTTAACCAAGACCAAAACAACTCCTAGATAGAAAATAAACCTGAGTAGAAAGGTTCCCTACCTCTTGAAGCGTGAGCAACTACCCCGAGAAGTCTGCTTGGACACTTCACGAATTCGAGAAGCTTTACGACTCTGAACCTCTTGTGTGAAGGCCTTGGCGAGAAACTCAGGAGTTTTACGGTATCTCTGGCACGTAGCCCTCGCGAGTACTCCGACTTTAAGTCTTGGCTCGACGGGAGGCGACCACGAGCTCGTAGATCTTAGAAGTTAGTTCTCTCTCTAACCTTCTCCAAACCTGCAATCCTCGACGAAATTGCATGTGTGAGACCTCCACGCGTAGCCCTCGTCGAGTAGATGAACTTTAAATATTGGTTTGATTGATTAGACCACGATCTCCATAGATCGTTGAGAGAATGAGGAGTTTATCTCATTTCTCTCTCTAACTCAACCCACTGTCTGAAAATTGCCAAAAATGTGGAGAAAATATGATTATTTTCTCCTCTTTTCTCTTTTAAGTTTAAGTTGGACTCGGGGCCCACTTCTCTCCAAGCATCCATCACCTGTTCGAGTTCATTTCTGTCCCAAAACAATTTATTTATTTTCAGTTCAATTCATTTTAAATGAACTTAACTCCAGTTATTTTCTGACTCCCGAGATTCTCATAAAAATCTTGTCCCTGGAGTCATTGGCAACTTACCACTCAGAAACTCGTAAAAGATTTCGATTGTCTTAGAATTCGACAAAATTTTTCTGGGTCACTAGATTTGCGAGACGAATTTAATGGTGTAGTCCGTTTCGTCATCCGAGATCTAGAGAATTTTCTAGGGTTCCCTGAACCATTATGACAATTTATTATTATTATTATTATTATCATTTTGCTATTTTTGAAAATTTTTAATTTGCCTGGGTTTTACATTTTTGATCGAAGATGCATTGAATAGACATGTCTAGATTTCTAATTAGGCAAGGTGTAGGTCACTTTAATAAGAATGGATTAGAAAGGTGGTTCACAATTGTTTACTATAAATTGTAGTATTGGGTTGAACTACATCGCCTATATATACGTTTATATAAATTTCTTTGACATAAAAGGATTAGCACAAATTTTAAGTTTAAAAAGTTCAATGGAGATATATAATTGAGGAGAAAAGTAACCAATTAAGGATGCACTCTAGAGGAACGTATGGATCCAATTTTGGGCTCTGCATATATGCATCCACCTTTAATTTCCATGGGTCAAGTAATTTGATGTAAAATTTAAGGAGAAGTAAAAGTAGGAAATAGGAAACTTACATGCAGGGTAAAGAAAAGAGGCCTATGGAGATTTCCCTCATGATGTCTTTGTTCGAATGTTGGACACTCATTCACTATCAGTTTATCCAGCAATGACCACTGTGAAGTATGTGCCCCTGGGTATAAACTCTTGAGTTAATGTAGATTATAGAGCTCGAGAGAGGTTACTTTAGCGTATTACAAGCGTGGGTTTTTGTGTTTAGTCAGTACTCCATTTAATGTCGCTGCAACAATTTTCTATCCATTGGGGACATATCACCGATTTCTCCAGGATTGCCCAAGATCTCCCACTAAAGATCTTTGGAAAAGGTTTTCATATACGACATTGATCAGTATCATTGATTTTAAGTTATGAAAAGAGAGAATTCCATGAGGATCCTTATTCCATATCTTCTCAACTTTTGGCAGCAATTTTAGAATCAATTGACTCACCTGTGTGACTGTTACACCTTCATTCGCATTGGCAATGGCATTTCCATTTACATCTATCCGTTCCACATCGAAAACCTCTTCTAATAAAATACAATCCTTTGCTTTCAAAAATTGTAAACTTTGTAACCTTTTCAACATACATGATGGAAAAATATTCAACAATTTTCTACAGGATTTTACCTCCACATCTGTTAGTTTCGAAAAGGAATCTTGAGGAAGTTGGTTCCATTTTTTTTTTTCACATTTCTACAGGATTTTTACAATCCCAAGATTTGTAAAGACTCTAAGCAAGGGAATGCAACCTGCATATTTTGAATATCCCAAATAAGATAATCATCCATGTCTAGAACTAACCAGAATCTGATAGAAGCATCGAGGAAAATGTACAAGCTTAAACTATTTGAATTCTATTATTGTCTAAAATGATTAAAATTTGTAAGGAAACAAATCTCTCAAGAAATAGCAAAGTTCCAATGGAATTCATGTTAATACAATTGCCAAACATTTAAAATTTTCTAGCAGTAACGTTTGTTTTAAAAAAAAAAAATTTATTTTAGTCTTAAAACAAATAATTACTTTAAGCCATAAAATATTCTTACACCTATTTTCTTTTTAATTTATCACTTTCTTTCATAATAATTTTGTGTTAACATAAAAAATAATTGTTTTCTTACAAAACTTTTATAATAATAATTCAAATGTTTTATTAGGATATTTTGAATATTATTGTTTCAAATTAAGAGCAAGAAGAACTATAATGATGACTAATTTCATATATATGTTAACATTATACAAACAACATTCAGCATTCAGACATCAATACAAACAAATATTTTTTTAAAAGGGGAAACAAGAAGGAGATCAAATTAAATCTAAATTTTCTCTATTTTCTTTAGTTGAAAACAATGTTAAAAGGAAAATTAAAATATAGGAGTGAAAAAGAAAAGGATTTTGAGAGATAAACTGCCTGTTTCAGCAAAGAGCACTGGGAGAGGGGTATGAAAGCCTACATGGTGAAACCTTTGCGAGGAATGATATCCAGAGGAGAAGCTTGTGAGGTGGGCAAAGATTTCAGTGAGACACTAGTTAATTTAGGGAATATGACATTCCCTACAAGATCAGAAGGGAAATGATTTGTGGAGCTGTTCTAGTTGTATATATGCCTCAACTTTGGTAAACCAATCAAACTCAGTTTTTCTTATTTAGGGAGGATCCCAACATTCCCATCATCAACATCAAATAATTGTTCCAGATTATCACAGTTTTCTACAATTAGTACTTGCAAATTCTGTAGCAAACTTGGTGTGAATAGTTTCACCAGTGACATGCATTTCTCCAACTTGAGAAACTAGAGGTTGCCGCCTATGGAAAGCAGAAGTTAGCCATCCCTTATGATCTCCTATACCTAACATGAGAACCTCTGAGAGTGTTGTATATAGTAGCATTATATACATAGAATTAATGCAGCAATTAACATATATAGAGCAAAAATAATAATAAGTTTGTTAAAATATTATTTGATGTACGTGTTTGACATACCAGGTGGTTGGAAATCACTTGCTTCTCCTCAAAGCAAAAATTTCTAAGCTTGGGCAAGTCTTGTAATGTCAAGTGTCTCAATTCAAGGAACAATCCCACATTAACACCATCTTCTTTTATTTCATTACTTCCTTGGGGGGAAACCATCTCAACCATACTCTTGCAGCTAGTTACTTGTATTTCTTCAAGTCCAGAAAGGCCTCTAGCCACAAACAACGTGAAGAGAAATGTCAAGCCATCACAATTTTCCACTTCATTTTTCTCAAGCAACCAAAGGACCCCGTTGGAAGCTGGCCATGGCTTCTTTCACGTGAATCAGTTGAGAGAGACTCCATGTCTCCATTACTGGGAAGAGCACCACCACCCACTGATGGAGTCATCAGATCCATCAAAATTTAAAGGTATATTTGAATCTTTGGACTGCTTTCAACCTTAAGATGCTTTAGTTTAGGAAAACCCTTCCCATCTAATTTGGAAACAGCATTACTACAACCACACAGTTCACTCAAGTATAGATCTTCAGTTCTCTTCAACAACTTGCTCAAACCATCCACCATATGAAGGCTTGTATCGAACTTGTCCATCTTCAATATTCTATTGGTGTCAAAAAGTTTTTCCCAGCTCCAGCAATCACCTACAAGTACTTTAAATCTCACCAGGTTATCAAAGACAATGTCTTTTGGCAGCAACTTGGCATCTGGTATTTGTATGTCCAAAGAGGTTAAAAGGGTCAGATGATTCAACTCAGCAAGGCAAGCATTACTCTTTCCTTCCATCTCCCATTGAGTAAAGCTATTTCCAAAACACAAATTCTCTAATCGGACCGAGCTTGATATGACACCTGGTTGGATTACTTTTAGTCTGGAAGATTCCCGCAAATCCAACAATCGGAGATGAGTCAACTTCGCAATTTATTTGGGCAACTCTTCAATGTTAGGAGAGCTAATGCTAAGAATTTCTAATTGCTTTAGCTCTGAAACGATAACAATGTCTCCCAACGTGCATCCATCCAAACACAACGTTCGAAGATTTTCTAGGCACCCAAGTGATGAGGCCAGTGATGGAAGATACATATTAGTGAAATCTAATACTTTAAGTTTTTTCATCCCTTCAAAAAATGTGTCTGGGACTTCCAAAGAAGAATTGTCAACTGGATAACATACAAAAAGTTCAAGTTTTGGACATACTAGCCCTTTGAAACAGATTTACCTTGGTGATCCTTCTGAGTTCTTCGATCATTGGCCTTTCTTCCTTTCTCAAAGTAGTCCGCTGAAGTGCAAACACATGATGCTCCTTGGATGCAATTATTGATGTAGCTCGGCTACGAAGAATAATAATTAAAAAAAAAGAAAGCGAATAAAATAAACGAAACAAAATTATCAAGTTTTCAATATTAATCAAATCTGCTAAAAACAATAACATAAGGTGCTATTTATAGGCACCAATAAAAAATCCTAATGGATAAATCGAAAAATCCTAATGGATAAATCCAAAAATCCTAACAAATAAATCCAAAAAGTACTAACGGATAAATCCAAAAATATAATTAAATAAATAACTAATAGTAATAAAATTCATCATTGGACTTGGGCTTCCTATCTCGTTTAGGCCTTCCATGCCTCATCATTCCCTACAGGTTGAAAGAACCTTCGTACGAAGAGTGAAGAAAGGTAGCAATCAACGGCTGAGAAGGATCCAAATGACAAAGATCATCCTCTTGTATCCAAGTATCATCAGAATCAGGACGACCATGCCATTTGACAAGGAAATGACGAAACCCACCATCTCTAGAAGTCACAAACTCATCATCAAAGATAATATCCACTGTCTCCTTAGAATACTATACTTGAAGGCATAATTAGGTGCGCTGCTAGCTTCACTGTGGAGACATTTAGAGGCCAAAGTAGAAGGCTCAAAGTGCCTGCGGTAAGGTAACCAGTCCTACACGTGAAAGCGAGTTAATATCCATGTCATTAGGCAAATCAAGAAGATATGCATTAGATCCCATTTTACGAATGATAGAATAAGGGCCTATGGATCTTGCATAAAGTTTTTTTGAAAACGTTTTTGGAATTCTTTCAGGACGAATGCGAACCATGACATAGTCACTAACATTAAATTCTTTAGATCTACAATGCACATCGACTAATTTACTCTCCTGTTACTTAAAGGAAATCTTTTGCCCTAATCTCGTATATGAAGTCATGGATGTGTTTTGCAAAATTTTCTACAGGTTTAGACACACGCATGTGAGGTGGTAAAGAAACATCGACAATCGAAGAATTAGATGGAACTTCTTTTGCCACTAATGCTATGCACATACCAGTCCCAATTCCCTCTCTCTCAAACTTCTTACATTTTAAAATATGAAATTTCGTTCAGGAAGTTTAGAGATGTCATGATTACCATTGCAATCTTTAGGCTTAGCAGGTCTCAAAATAATGTTCTTACCCTTATACTTAAATGAATAAATGTTATGTTTACAAAAATTAGTAACATTAAGATCATAAAGCCAAGGGCGACTTAAAAGAATATGGGCAACATCCATGGGTAGCACATTACAATAGATTTCATCTTTATAATCCCCCATTTGAATAGAGACTAGACACCTTTGAGTGATAGGCAAAGTATGGTCATTCACCCACACTACTCTAAAAGGATTTGGATGTGGTTACTTTGAGTTTAACAATTTAAAAGCATCCTTAGAAACCACATTCATTGAACTACCCCCATTAATCACTAACTTACATTTCTTATCTCCACTCTGTATGATTGTGTGAAAAATTCTAGTACGCTTCCAATTATCATTATCTACATTTGTGGATAGCACACATCTAACCACACCAACACACGCTTCATCATCACAATCTTCAAGAAGATCATCTTCATCACTAGAATAATCTAAAGGATCAACAATTTGGTCTTTCTCATCCTCCAGACTACTTTGTTCAGCATCTAATGCCAATGCGTTGGGAGACGACGAGATCTGATATGGCCTTGTGATGACACTTGCCAGCCAGACGATCGATGAATTCTGCTTGGCTGGGCGCTCGATAGGGACAGCGGGAAGAGGGTTATGCAAACTAGACTCTTGGCTCCCTCACATTTTGTGGGCTGTGTGGATTTGTTGACATGGGTAATGACTTAGATTGACTTGTGTGTGCAAAAGAGGAGGGCCTATTGAACTTCTCAACTTCTAAGGCTTTTTGTTATGCATCCTCTATAGTGTGTGGAGCATGTAATTTAACCATCCTTTCAATGTCGAACTTGAGACCATTGACAAAACGAGTGCAGATAGCAAATTGATCCTCAGCATGGAACTGACTACACCTAAGCCTAGCTTCCTCAAATTTCGCAGAATATTTAGCTACACTAAGAGTCATTTGTTTTAGATTAATCATGTTGGAGAACAATTGACTTTTATATGATGGAGGAATGTACTTTTCATGCAACTTTGCTTTCATAACAGACCATTGGGTGATGGGTTGTTCACCTAAATGAATCATGTCTTGCAACACATTCTACTAGTACATTTTAGCTGAATTGGTTAATTTCATTTTAGCAAATCGAACTCGTTCACTATCAATCATTTCATACCGATCAAAATATTCCTCAATAACAACTAACCAATCAGAAAGCATTAGGATCCATTCTACCATCAAATTCAGGAGCACTAACCTTGACTTTTTTTGTGATGTCCTTTTGAGGTTCTCTAACCTGTTAATCCTGATCTCTACCCTAATTACGAGTAACTCTAGGATGGTATTGCTGAGAAGCGACTTCTTCTCTCACTTGATTTGGTGGGTAATTTTGCCTTGGTGGTTGGTAATATAATGGGAAGTTGACATTAACGAGGTTAAGCCGTCACCTAGGTTGGGCCCAGAGAGGTCTCTGTTACGGGTAACCTGATGTGAGGTTGAGCAATTGAATGACTACCCAAGTTTACTTTACCCAGATTGTCATGCAAACCATTTGTGAATTCATCAGATTGATGTGAACCTCCAGGACTTAAACCCCTAGTGTGTGGTGACCTAATGTGTGTTCTAACAGTTTTATCAACATATTCACCTATCTCATGTTTACCCAGATGTTTTAAAAGCAAGTCCATTTTTTGATTTATTGCATGAGTTTGTTGTTCGAGGGCAGATTGACGTTGAGTCAATTGACCACATATTGAATTTAAATTACTTATCGATGCAATGACTTAATCAAATTGGGCTTGTACATCATGGTAGATATCTGAACTAGACTATCATTTAGATCTTGAGAGAAAGCTTGTAGTCTTAGGTCAAAATTATTAAGTTTCTCAGTTGGATCTTTTGTGTTAGGTGAAGAAGAAGATGCAAAAATATTACTTTTGATGGCTGACATGCTAAGATAGAATCTAAAATTCCAATGAGTAAGGAAATTTGTAAACTATATGCTAATGCAACAAACACAAATCCAAAAATTTAATGCGATTGTATACCACAGATTGCACGAGTCACGAAAGAATAACTAAAAAAAAAGTATATATATATATATATATATATATATATATATATATACTCGTTATGCTCTATCAAATAAACTAGAACTTAAAACAATAAAATAAAATATGCTTAAATATCACGAATATTAACTGAGTTTTCAAAGTAAAAGAAAATGTACCCCGTTGAAGAACCTTTAGGATGCCTACGATTTCTTAGCGTGGTGGCAAGGAATCAAATAAAGTGTGCAATTCTTTGATGAGGGAAAATTGATTGTATTCCTGAAACAGTGATCAAATGAGAAGTCCTCACAACTTTGAAGGACCAAAACAACAATTTTGTAAAACCGGGTGCAATTTTGAAAACCAATAGATTGGGATGAGCAAAGGGGAAACAACAGCAGTTCCAAAAGATAGCAACCAGGGTATCATTTGCATCGTGGATATGGGTCTGGAGCAAACAGTTGAAATAACTCAATTGAAGGGGAGAATTGGTGTAATAGCATTAGAACTTATGTTTACTGCAAGAAAACGAGGAGCATATTATCAATATATATGGAAAAATAGATCCCGTTCACTGGAATTTTGAGCAATAAAAAATTTCCTTATTTTTTTATTGTGTGATGATGTGAATTCAGGGATTTGTTCTTGAATAAAGCTAGAAAATCCGAATCAAAGGATCGACGAGAGTTTCGAGGGACTCTGCAACTTTCCTTTGTTTTCTTTTAGCAATCAACCTTCTTCCCGCACAGGCTCTCGTAGTCTCTGATTACCGACTTTACTTTCGAAGCTAGGGTTTTAAATATTGTAGTCTACGTTGTTGTTGTTGATAAGTGAGACGATGAGTAGAAAAACCAGCAGCTGTAGTCTCTGTGAGAAATCGAATCTTGCTTCTATTTGTGTGGATGTTGCTTGAAGAAAACCTTGCGTCTGGATGAGATTTACCAATGTTTTCTATTTGCGGTTGAGGGGAAGTGTGAATCTGGTTTCGGGAATGCGAAAGGTCGGGTTCTAGGTTCTGATTCTGTTCGGGAGGAAGATGAGGTTTTGGAAGTTAGGGATGGAGTTGAGACGGCAGATAAGGGTTTGGATTTGGGTATGGGCAGAAGTCAATCAAGGGATCCGTCTATATATATATATATATTTTTTTATTTTTTATTTTTTTGATTCAACAACTTGTTCCAAAATTTGGAAGGCACAATTTGAAAGAAACAGAACAAGAACTTGAAACAAAGAGAAATAACTTGATCTCGGATTGAAGTTAAGTTCACGATCTGCGAATTGATGTATTTCGGTTATGAAGAATAAGAATTAAAGAAATACAGAAGAGAATAAAATAAAAGGGATGAAGTTCTCAAGTTTTCAATATTAATCAAGTTTGCTAAAAACAATAACATAAGGTGCTATTTATAGACACCAATAAAAAATCTTAACGGATAAATCCAAAAATCCTAACAAATAAATCCAAAAAATACTAACGGATAAATAAAAAAATACAATTAAATAAATAACTAATAGTAATAAAATTCAAACTTAAACATATCTTATTTGAAACTTAGACATGAACATTAATCTGTCAATTATGCTCGCGCGGTCACGAACAAACCGGATTCGACCAGTTTCTAGCAACAAATTAGTGGCTTTGAGATTGTCAACCAATGCTTCTATACTATTTCTTGCCTCTTCCAAGGTATTAGGAGCTCGAAACAATCCTAGACCCATACCATAATATAACAAATCCTCTTTATTAATATGATTAGAAGAACTTATTGCACAAAGCAAGAAAAATGACTTCACTTCATCTCCCTGCAGGTGTTTATAGCTCAACTCCAGACTTGAGTATACCTTTGCATCCACTTTTCTTATGGTTGTCGGGCTTGGCCTTGCCAGTTGTTGCAGGGCATCACTCCAGATGGCCTCACTCTTGTTTCTCAATGCCGTTGCGATCGTTACTATTGCAATTGGCAAACCAGAGAGTCGTTTTGCTATTTCAATTGCTATACGTTGCACTTCTGGATCCTCAACGGTATCACCCGCTTTATTCTTGAATAAAATCCATGCTTCATTTTTCTCCAATGGTTCAACTCGGAATTCCTTTTGCGTACCCATGCCGTTTGATAAAACGTCTCTGTTTCTAGAAGTTAGGAGTAATTTGCATCCCTTGTGCTGATCTGCAAGAGAAAGAATTCCTATTTTGTCCAAGTCAAGTTCCGCCCAAAGATCATCCAAGATGACGACGATGGTCTTCTCATCCTTCATCCTTTGATGTAGTCGAGCTGCTCTTCGGTGTTCACTCTCCTCAAATTTCATACCTAGCATGTCGGCAAGTTCTGCTTGAATTCTTTTACAGTCTGGAGTCTACGACACTAATGTGGTCAGCACCTTGTTGAATAACTTGTCTTGTCTGGCTTGCTAAGCCACTTGATTCACCAGCGTGGATTTCCCCACACCACCCAACCCCCATACTCCGATCTTGTTGATATTGGCATCCCCTAAGGCCTCCACGACTTCATTCAAAATCGAAATTCTTGATTTAAAGTTTCGGAAGGTGCATAATTTATCTCTGGCAGAGGGGACGATATAATACCTTCTCAATTTGGGGCGGCCATCTCCGTAGTTTCATCAGCAACCCCTGCCTTCTTCCTGGCTGCCTTGCTTAGCTGGTATCAGGACTTCAAATTAGGACTGGCCCATTGAAACGCTCTTGCATTGCCTTTTCTCATCTTCAAGCAAATGGAAGCGTCTTGTATGAACCCATCAGCTCGAGTCAACCACATGGAAACACCATCCTCGATTGCATGTCCATTCCTCTTAGTTTCATCCACAGAGTGCTGGTGACTAGACCTGGCATCCCTCAGCTTCTCAACCTTTTCAGAGAGGTCCTCAATGTTGGTGCGGTAGTTGAACAAATAACCCAGCTGACAAACAACTGGATCAACCAGGTACTCTGAAACTGCAACTGAAATAACAATTTCTACCACTTTTATAACTACTTAATCGCTACTCCTTTCTTCTCTTTTGCAAATTGCAACACAGATCAGGTCGATGACAGAAAACAGCAACAGTAAACTAACAAATTAAGGAAGGTAGCTACGGGCGGGGAATCAGTGTGGTAGAAACAGAAATGAAGGAAATTGAACAAGCAGCAGAGCGACACCGATATTGTATGGGCAGGGGCAAAATTAGAATGAACAAAGGAACGCCTATAGATTTGATAGTGAAGTCAACATAACTTGAAGAAGAAAACAGAGATGTTAAGGCTGGCTGACCAATGACCATGTATCATGTATGTAAATGTAAGAGTATTAGGAGTTTAATATAAAAAAGTAATTCATTTTTAGAAAAGGGGCTTTGTGGTGGAGAAAGGAAAAGAGAATGTGACAAGGGCTATTCGATTCAACTTTTAACTTTAAGAACAGAACAGAGATGTTAAGGCTGATCTATGAGAAAGGAAACCAAGGAAATCAAAAACTTCGACAGGAATCAAATGTGAATACATCTCTCACCAGAAAAATTAAAATCGAAAATCCTTGGCTAGAATGAGGATGAAAATGCAGTCATGAGACAAAGCTCCAACAAGGCTCGGCCACCATCTCAAATTCTCAATCATTCAAAGTACAATTGAAACCCAAACCAGGTCATTCATTGTCTTTCAAACCAGCCTTATTTTCTTATAAAAAATGAATTTTTTATTTTTATTTATTATCCTTTTTAAGTTCTCCTATTATCTTTTCAAAAAAAATTACTCTATTATTTGAATGTATATAAACCTACCTTTGTTAATAAATTTAAACATTTTAAATATTTTTCATTGTTTATTTGGAAAGAAGTAAGAAAAACCATGGGTGAGCGTAATTTTGGTTTTTTTAAATGAAATATATGATTTAACAACTTTAAATAACCAAGAATAGTAATCTAATCCTTTCATGTTTACAACTAATAATAATAACCAGGATATTTTTATCAAAATTAGGCGAAAATGTCTTGATAAGTTTTTATTGTACATAAGACCGTAGACAAGCACTTTGATTGAATAAAAATTAAGAGTTCAAACACTTAATTCAACAAAATAAAATTTGAGACAATACAATAGAAAAATGGAAGAGTTTCAAACCAAGCACTTGATTGAATGAAAATTAAGAATTCAAACACTTAATTCAACCAAATAAAAGTTAGACAGTAGAATAGAAAAAAATTAAAAAAAATTCAAACACTTAATTGAACAAAATAAAAGTGGAGACACCAAAATAGAAAAAATCCAAAAGTTGAGACTCAATTTATATAATTAATCATTTTATAAAAAATCAAATGTAAAAAATTAATTCCTTTTAAATTTTTTTTCCTGCATGAGTATTTCAGGAACTATAGACAGATTAATTCCAAAAAATTGCTTTTAATGTTAAAAATATTTTTTGAAACATTTCTTACGTTTAAAGTGTTTTTATAGAAAGACCGGTTCATGAATAATATTGTGAGAGAGAATCTATCCTACCAAAAGGAAGAAATACATAATGATAAAATGACATTGTTGGTGAAAATGGGTCATACAAATAATTCACACAGATGGATGTTGAGTTGAAAATTAACAAAGGAGGCTGAAAGGAGAAATAAATTATGGTACTGCATATTTAATTAAACAAAAGTATTGTTTAATTTATTAAAAATAAAAATTTATTACATAAAGGAAGAAATAAATTTGAAGAATCATGTGATAAAATTTTATCAACTTCAGACCAAGGTTTTTTTTTTCTTTATATTAAAAAATAAAGATACTAGACGCAGTATTCAATATAATTTACAAAAAAAGAAAAAAAAACTTACATATTTGTTGCCATCAACTTTCTCTCTTGTGCTATCTGTTCTTCATGTTATTGTTTTTTTCTTGATATCGATTCACTTTTGTAATCAATTGGTAGTAGTGTATTATTATTTTTGACATAGTCTCAAGTCTCTTCAAGTACACTTTTCCCCATTTTATCATTTGAGCTAGGCGTAAATAGTTATTTCATTTTTCTAATAATAATAATAATAATAATAATAATGATAATAATAATAATAATAATAGTTATATAATTTTGAAATAATAATAATAATAATAATAATAATAATAATAATAATAATAATTATTATTAATACTATTCTTATTCTTATTCTTATTCTTATTATTATTATATGTATTATTATTATGATGATGATGATGATTATTATTATTATTATTATGTGTATTATTATGATTACTATTATTATTATCATGATTATTATTATTATTATCATTATTATAATAATAATATTATTATTATTATCATTATTATAGTGTGTATTATCATTATTATAATAATTATTATTATCATTATTATTATTGTGACGCCCCAATTCTCGTGGGGTTGAAAATTTGAAATTTTATTATTTATTTTGGCTATTGGATAACTCTGTCACGACAGAGAAATTTCTCTGCGCGCTTAGTAGCACACTCACGCCTTTGTGCAGTAGCGCTGCGGCGCTGTCGTGCGCGCGATGCTCTCTGTCGGTCGCTCGGCGTAGCCTAGAGAAATTTCTGCATCGCGCCTGCATGTGCTGATAACGCGCTCACTGCCTTCCGATAGCATGCTCACCGTAGCGCGCTGTTATCGGCCCGCGCGTAACGAAACTGTCCAGCGTCACGCTACCCTAGGTACTCACGTCCGGTTCGCGGCGCTGGGCCTTCATCATTACGTCTTTGACTGCTGTAGCCACCCTTCAGCGACTACATTACGCGAAGGTCTTTGTCATGACGGGGAACTAGAGTTCTGCGTCGTGGCGAATCGAGAATTCTCTGTTGCGATGGGGAGACTAGAAATGGGCAATAGCCCATTGGCCCACCCTCATTCTCTTGCATTCCCAAATGTACCCAATGCATTCATCTGAGTAATACTACCTTCATCTGATTTCTACAAAGCGTTATAAAAAACCGAAAACTATTAACACTAACTGAACCAATCCGAAACTAAGTTTTTATTACAAGACTTATTATTTACATAAGCGGAACTGGGTATTCAATCCAGAATATTACAAAAATACATGAATAGGCCAAAAATCAGAGCGTTTTTCACAACAAATCCTCATATGTGTTCACCTCAAAGTGTGCATAACAACGAAAATATTTTCCCAGGCGAGGAATTGATCATCTTGAGTGAAATTTTCCTCTGAGGGCTACTCCCCACCCTAAAATGCATATGCGTGTACATAATCAAATGCGTTCATACAGAAAATGTAGTCACATATGGGACATCATGTCATCATGAGATGTGACTCATCTCATGCCCAGTAGAACATTTCCGCCATGCGTACGGCCTTGCAGTGTGAGGAGCGGAGTCGTTGGTGGTTCGCGATGACTTGACTCGTGGACCCGATCTCGATATTCATTTGAATTTATCAAATCTTGTGTGTTTATTTGTGGGTTTGTGGGCTGTGTATTTTTGGGTTCTCACCGCGGGAACGTCGCACGCCTTCTAAACATTTTTACGGTCTTTCACCGTCGGTGGTCATGTCTTACCGCGAATGGATTTGGGTCTTTCACCCTAGGAGGGATCTACCCCAACTTGCTATGCCCAGGCTTTTTGATTTGTGTATTAATGTTTTACTGCTTAGTGAGTCTCGATTTTGGACGTTGTCCATTCCAGAGCTCACGTACGATCACGAGAATGGTGAATTAACCATGACCATGCACCTACACTCGACTTGACGCGATGTTACCGTGCATATGGAGTGTAAGAATGCCACATTATGTTACATGCATCATTTCCAATTCATGGCAAATAAGTTTTTCATTCATCACATCAATATGCCGAGGCGCTATATCGATGCCAATTTTTCTGCGCGCCATTGACTGGCGATAACCGTAAAAGATCCCTGATTTGGGACCTCAATTCAAAGAGGCATCATCCAGCCTCAATGTTCCAAATATATATATACATATTCCAACTGCAAATATCTTACGTAAAAAGATCACGATTTGGGACCTCAATTCAAAGAGGCATCATCCAGCCTAAATGTTCCCAGTATATATATATATATATATATATATATATATATATATATATATATATATATATATATATATATATATATATATATATTGTCAATGTTTTTAATTTTTTTAAAACAAATTGTATCTCTGTCCACGACAAAAGAACTTGTTGCGACGGCCTTATCGCGCCAGTGGTGATCATGCCTTCCCAGGCCCCTGATCGCGTGCGTGCCTGGCCGTGTCGTCTTCTTGTGACGAGCGTATCTTGCGGCGGGTGTGCGTGGCGAGCATGTTCTTGCTTAGTGCATTGTGTCTTCAGGCCAGCTCACACCTTGGCCAGTCGGGACTAAAGCAGTCTGACTGCAATCCGAGACCGAAAATCGATTTTCTGCCTGATTACGGGTGTCATTCGGTCCCGAACATTTCCACCTTCGATCCCAAAATTTAGGAACTAAACATCAGGGCCACTCACGGCCCCGAAGAACAAAACCATGCCATTAGATGACTTTTAAGCAAAGTGACAGTAGGAAAATAGCACCTCTCGGGAGCTTGTGAAAATCCGGATTTTGATCTCATGGGAAGCCCTCGTAAGTGGACAAACTTCCTCTCCCTTTCCCGGAGTAAGGCGTGGTTGATCGTGATTTAAATCTAGAGAGAAGGTGGAGCTTATCTGTAACACCCCGAAATATACCCTAGCAGTTTTCGGACTTGTAGGAGTATATTAAAGCTAAAAATATGAATTTTGGAAATAAGCGAGAGACAGGAATTAATAATAAACAGGGTAAATGTGTATTTACTTGAGGACCACAGTGATCATAAATAGAGAAAGACTAGAGGTTAAATTAGAATATGACATAATTAACTGCAAAGAAAGGAGTTTAAGGACTAAAGGCAAATAAGGAAACTTAAACAAAAATGGGTTTTCTTGTCTTGTGAGTATGGCCTTAACAAAACATGGGATTTGGGCCAAAATTGGGTCTCATTTGGAAGACCAAGCGTAGAGAGAGCAGAGGAAAAGAGAGAAGAAGAAGAAGAAGAAGAAGAGAAAGAAGAAGAGAAAGAAGAGAAAGCGAAAACCCAGGTATGGAACTTCTGTGGAATTCTAAAGTTTTGTATGAATTTCCATGCTTGGATGGTTATTAGTTGTCTCTTGAAACCTAGGGTTTTATTTGGGATTTCTTCTAACCTAAAATTCTTAAAAGTTAGCAGCTTGGTAAGAGCCTTAAATAGTACGAGAAGCATGGAAATCCTCTCTTTGAGGATGGATTCGTAGTTCGATGACGAAATAATTGAGTTAGGGTTTAGAATAAACCACAACAATCTACATGTTAGGGTTATGTATGGGTTAGGATCCATATTATAGTTGGTTTGAGAGTAATTCATGATAGATTTTTGAAAGAAGATAAGAAGTGAAAGAGGATTTGAGTAGAAAAGAGATTTCAAGATGAATATGAAATGGTTTTGATGTGTGTATGAAGTATAGAGTTGAATTGGGTGGAAAAATATGGAAAAATGGGAGAAAAACACACATTCTGGGCATTTTTCGGTGACATGTACTGGTACACCTTGAACATGTACTGGTACATGTTAGGTTCTGGTCATTTTGGGCAGCATGTCCAGTCTGGTCGAGGGGTGTATACCGGTACATGTGATGCTCACATTTCTGTTTCGACCGAGTTTTTCGATTATTTTAGCCATAACTATCTGTTATTATTGGGTTGAGAATTGATTCAAGTGGCTAATTAAACTAGACTTCAAGGAAAGGCCAAACATATAGAAATAGCTACCTTCCTAATTCGGGACTCTAAGTGGCCGGCAAGTTCACTCAAGGTAGGGATATGTGCAAGTATTAATTCACAGTTCAGCTTTTGAACATAGATTAGCCACTGATTGTTTAGAGACGTGGCTCGAGTTTGGGTGCTCAATTGGGTGATTCAATTGGAGAGAAAAGAGCCATAACTTTTATAGATTTAAGGAGTACAAAGAACCAGTGTCAAATATGGAGGCAAGACACTGGAAAAATGGGTATTTCAAACAGTCCCAAGTGTAATATTGGTAAAATGACTAGTTGGCATGAAAATGTCATAATTTGAATTTGGATGAGTCAATTGGATTGATTCCAATTCCTAAGTAAAATAGATTCATAGAGGAATAAGAATATATGAATGAGGTGTGATTTCATAGACATCGTACTTTACAAGCATATGAAGTGCCATATGTAATAGGCATGAAACAAGGAAAACATAGAAAATGCAATATGTATAGATGTGTTCATGAAACATGAATATGATATGAATATAGGATTATATGATAAATATACTTAAATGAATAGATAGAACATGCTAAGAAAAAATGATAGGAATACGTAAATGATATGAATGTATGATAACAGGAAAGTATACGATAGTACAAGTATGAAAGTGAAGAATGCAATAAATTATAGAGCAGAAGATGAAAAAAGACATAGACTAGAGACATGATAGGTAACACGAAAAGAATAAAAACATTGAAAAGACATATGACAAGCGTGAAAGATAAACACATGTCAAGTATAGGAATATGCAGAGTATAGAAATAAAATCTGATAAAAGTATAGATAGGAAATGGGCCAGACATAGAATATGTAACAGAAAAGATTGACATGCAATAGAAATGTAGAGATGATAAATAATTAAAGTTATATGAATATGTATAGAAATATGAAATGCATATGTATAATCTTGTGACAGTCGCCATTGGTAGTTGTCCATGCTTATGTTCCCACTAAGCGTAAAGCTTAGCACGAGTGTTCAATCCGTGTAGGTACAGGAGAAGGAGGAAGCCCAGTGCGAGTCGATCCATCATCGGCGGTAGAATTCGACATCGATAGGGAGTCCGTTGGAAGATTTTGAGTATAATGTATAAGTCTTTTTGTTCTTTTTGAAAACAATGTAAATGTGTTACTATTAAATATGGAACTTTGTATATGTATTTTTGTATCATACACAGTAATTATAAAACAAGTTTCATAGTCACGAGTTGGTGGTTATAGTTAGCCGATAGGAAGGCTGACATAGGGGCATCACAATTTAGTGAGCATCCCGGATCTGGTTCGGTCTCGCCAATCGGGTCGGATCGGAGAAGGGGTGTGACATTATCTCTCCAGTCTTCTTCTCTCTATTTTCTCTATCTTTACTTTTTCCCTCCAATTCTCCTCTCCCCACTGGATTTGGTCCAACATGCTCAAGTTGGATGTCCCCACCTTGCCACATGTCACCTCTCCATTGGCTCTCTTGGATTTCCCCTTATCCTCTTATCCAATTCTTTGGATTTCCATCATCTCAAGTTGTGACACATGTCCCACTTAGACTTTTTGTTTGACTACTTCACCATTTGACACATGGCTCAATGTGAGCCATCCAACTAAGTGCCATATGTCACTAGCTACACCCGGTGCCTTGAAAAACGTGAAATTCTAACTGTCTCTGAATTTTACGAAATTCGTCTGGATAGTTAGATTTTGCGAGACAATTCTAACAGTGAAGTCCTCTTCGTCATCCGAGATCTAGGAAATTTTCGGTTTTTCGATCGAAATTACCGTTTTACCATTTTTCAGAAAAATTGAATTTTTCTCGAGTTTTACATTCTTCCCCCCTTAAAAGAATTTTGTCCCGAAATTCCACACACATTCACATCGAATCACATGCATATGCAATTGTACATGACCTCATGCATATAAACTAGTTATTTAATTACCAAACAACTAAACCACGTACCTTCATCCCTAAACAAAAAGGGATAACTGGCCAGCATCGTGTCCTCACATTCCCATATTGCTTCCTCCACTCCTACGGGTGTTGCCCACGGTACTTTCACTAGTGCTACCGCGCAGTCTTTACGTCGCAAAACCTGATCGACTATCCATGATCACGCACTGAAATTATCCTGAAGGCCCATTTATGTCAACAACAATCTCTCCCCAATCCCACTACATGGGATGGATCTGGAGTATAATTCCAGAGCATACTCCATGTAGTCGGACAATCTCTCGAATATACAACCGGTAGAATTCCTCTAGTGTGAAGGTCATCTGCACGGCTAGAAAATGTGCCGACTTAGTGACTTGGTCCACTAACACCCACACCGCATCATGCCTTCGCGGCGTCCATGGTAAGTGGGTCGTGATGAGCGTGATCCGTTTCCGCTCAGCTACCTCCCCAATGGTTGGAGCGACCTGGCGGTGCTCGACCTTAACCGTGACACGTGAGACAGTCGAGCGAAATTTCGCGTGTCTCTTCATCTCGCTCCAATATTGGCGATGAGATCCCTGATGCAATCTTCGTGCCACGGATGCACAACAGGTGAGAGATTTGTGGAACACTCGAGATCTTATGTCGAAATTATTAATTTGGGAACCCTGACCGAGTCCACTAAACCAAAGACTACCATATGTGTGGTGGCACAGCCGTCACTGCTTTGTGCCGGTCACGATGGACACTATCTCTGCGTCTGTCCACAGGCTCAATCCTGCTATGTTCAATAGGGATCTTGTAGCTGAGACTCCCGAGGTACCCCCGAGGTGCGCTCGTAGTGTAGCTGAACTACCCAGCCGGAGTCCGGCGTCTGCCGTTCCTAAGGAAGCAACAACGCGCGGTCTCCTTGTGACTTCCGACTAAGTGCATCAACCACCACATTTTCCTTACCAAGATGGTAATGAAAAGCATGAAGTCATAATCCTCTAAGAACTCCATCCACCTGCGTTGCCTTATGTTGAGGTCCCGTTGCGTGAAGATATACTTAAGACTTTTGTGGTCTTAAAACACCTTAAACTGCTCACTGTATAGGTAGTGGCGCCAAATCTTCAAGGTAAAGACTATGGCCGCCAACTCCATGCGTGTGTGGGGTAATTCTACTCATGATTCTTCAATTTATGATAACCATAAGGTACTACCCTCCCGGACTGCATCAAAACACATCCTAGTCTGTCCTTCGAGGCATCACAATACACTATGTACCTTTGCCCCCTCTCCGGGACTATCAAAATAGGAGTTGAAGTAAGCCTCCTCTTCAATTCCTGGAATGCCTTCTCACACAAGTCATTCCACTCAAACTTGACCTCTTTCTAGGTCAGTCTTGTCATAGGTGCTGCTAGTCAGGAGAAATCTTCAATGAACCTCCTGTACCCTCCCAATCCCGAGCGTATCTCGGTGACTTTGGCCTCTCCCAGCTCATCAGTGACCTTCTCGGGGTCCAGCACGACACACCTAAAGCTAACCTACGTGCCCCGAGAATCTAACCTCGATCGTGAGCTTCGCACTTCTTGAACTTGGCGTAGAGTTGATAGTCCACCAAAATTTGTAGAATGGCCTTTCAGAATGATCCTTCGTGCTCCTCCTCATCTTTGGGAGTAGATCGAAATTTCATCAACGAAGACCACCACAAGCCCAGTCCAAATAGGGTTAGAATACTATGCATGAGATCCATGAATACTCTTTGGTGCATTTGTCAGTCGAAAGGCATCACCAAGTGAACTTCAAGTTTACATATTGTCTTAAGCTCTTGTCTTAGGGATGTACGCCATCCACAGCTTTCAAGCGATGAACCGGTCACGAGAAGGTGCATCTTGGAGTAGACTCGCGCCCCCCTCAGTTGGTCAAACAAGTTGTCAATCCTTGGTAATGGATAGATTCTTGATTTGTAACCACATTCAGCGCTCGTTAGTCCAGTGATACGCGGTCGAAGTCTTTTCCTTCTTCTTTGCAAACGAGCGGGTGCCCTTACTGGTGAAGTGCTCGGTTTTATGAAACCCTTATCCAACAATTCCTATATCTGGACCTTGAGTTCCTACAACTCAACCGGCGCCATCCTATGAGGGGTCATAGAAATGGGCGACGTACCAGGGTGTAACTTAATACATAAAGTCACACATCCCTCTGTGGAAATCACGTGCTTCATCCAGGAAAAACATCCTCCTTTTCTCAAACTACGAGTAGATCAAATTTTGTCTCACCTGGCTACGTCCGGGAGTAAGGCTTTCTGTGACCCATGTTGTCAGTGCCATGCGAGTCATACACGGTGCAGGGTAAAAACATCGTGCTTGTCTCCTTGAAGCGTAACCGCAATCGTCGCATTGTGGCCAGGCGTGGCGTCTGCATTCTGTCCGATAATGACGACTCGGTGTGCGAATCAGCGATCCATCCGGGGATGACATCGGCTGACATGTCCATGACCCTTAGGTCCACAGTGAGTAGAATCTCGGAGATCTCTAACTTGCAATCCCGACATATCAGATCAACACTCACTCTTGTCCCTAGTAGAGAGCTCACATATAATGGCTTTTTCAAGGTCTCAACCTCTAAGCCCAATTCTCTCACACATGATGCAACAATGAATGAATGCGATGCACCAGAATTAAACAATATCCTTACCCATAGGCGAGATAGCAACATACCCTATATAACTGATTGATCTGCTGGCTTAGTTGGTGGTATGATGGCGTAGACATGCCCCTAGGTCCTTGATGTCCCAACTGGGCTGTATTTGCCTCGCTCATACTCTAAGCTCCTGCGGCTTGTCAATGTAACGGAAGGCGCACAGTACCTTTTCCCTAGGGTAGTATTGGTTCCTCGCTTGCATTAGGTGTGAAGGAATAGCTAGCGTCCTTTGTCCCCGGATATTTGGGACTACGTTGTCCCAAAACCCTGGGATCCTTTCCTTTGGGGGCAATCCTGCCTAATATGTCAAGGCGATGGCGAGAGATAATAACCGTTATGCAATCTGTGGGAGCTACAGTTTAGCCTTGACCACGATAGTTACGACCTTGTCCACGAAATCTCCTTGAACTAGAAGCCCGGCTTCTTTCCGGCAAAATGACTCTCTTTTCTCTTACCACTAGTACCCGCATCTTGGATACTTTGTACATCCTCTATCTCTCTCTCTATGACCATAGCCGTCCTGACCATATAGTCCATGTCATGTAGGAGGAATCCCACAATCTTGCCCCGGATGGACAACTGACCCTATCCTCAGACTTCCTCACCTTGGCGTATGCGTGGCCCGCATAGTCATCAGTAGCTTGGGCTAACTCGGTGAACTTAGCCACGTACTCCATCACTGTCATCATTCTCTACTTCAGCTCTAGGAACTCCCGGGCCTTTGCATGTTTAGCAATGGCCGAAAAATACTTGCTCATAAAGAGCTCATGGAACTATGTTCAAGTCATTGCCTCTATATCTCTCGAGGTCTTAACCTAGTCCCACCATACTTAGGACTCACACTATAGCTGAAATGTCGCTAGTCTAATCTTAGTCGCATCGGAGGTGATCTCCATGACCTCCAATATCTTCTCAATCTGTCGGAACCAATGGTTAGCCACCATCGGATCCCCTCCTCCCGTGAATGTAGGAGAATGGTGTGTCTTAAACCTCACAGGGTTGCAGGCCCTCACGACCCTAGTTGCGATAGTACGTACGTGGTGGTAAATGTACCCATAGCCTCCTATAGTGACTGCGTCGAAACACGAGAATGCTTGTGGCTGTAGTGCCTCACGTGGGCTGACTACGTCCTCGATCCTTGACTTGCCATCTACACATATCGAATGGTAATGAGTTATTAAATTTCTATTTCAGTCTAATTAGTAGTGCACATGCCAACCAACCCAATAGACTTTATCATCATGAACTGATGTTCATCCATTTTCCTTAGTGGAACCCAAAATTATGACTATAATACAATTCGATTAAATTTAATTTATCATGCTCAGTGTGTTTTTTCGAACCCCTAAGATTATGTTTTGTAACCCTAGTGTTCTATATACAAATATCATGTATATAATTCATGCAATTAATAACACCTGAAACACCTGAAGAGCACACTCATGTAGCACCATGAAAATGTACAATCGCCATGATCAAAACCCGTGCCAATGAGTCCTAGGTATTCGTGTACCCTAGCTACGATACCAAGCTCTACAGCCTAATTCTAGAGGTGAAATTTAGATTTTTTTTTGGCTAATGGTTTGACACTTCTGCCGCTAACCACTTAACAAGGTGAGTGCAGTCGTGACCAGGCTTCCTGTCATGACCAGCCCAGCCCTGCGTCGGCACCGCGAGCACTCGATCGCATACGAGACACAGATCGGTTGCTTTGTCGTGCCTGTCGCATGCGCTCCCCAATGCTCTTTGTTGGTCGCACGCCTGAGGGCCGCTGTTAGTGCTGCGCACAGGCCCTCCACCTGCATCTCGGGTGCGTATTAAACAGCAAAGTGTGCCGCGACTGCCTCCTGACAAAAGCTCTTTGTCGCGACGGGGAACTAGGATTCTCTCTCCTTGTGATAGGGAATCGGGAGTGTGACAGAGACCAGAAATGGGCAATAGCCCATTATTTTCCTCTGCGCATTCCCAAATTTCTCCCGATGAATTTCATATGATAACATTGCCTTCACCTGTTCTACAAGCGAGTATAAAATCAAAACTATTAACACCTAATGAACGATCCGAAACTAAGTTTTTATTACAAGACTTATTATTTACATAATCGAAACTGGATATTCAATCCAGAATATTACAAAAATACATGAATAGGCCACAATCCGACCTTTTTCACAACCAATCTTCATATGTGTTCACCTCCAGGTGTACCTCCAGCACCTGAAAATATTTTCTTATGACGGGGTGAGCAATTCCTAGTAGAGAAATTTTCCTACAAGGGCTCCTCCCCACTAAAAATGCATATGTAATGGCATACATAAATCAATCACATTGCATACAAAAAATGCAGTCCTATATGGAATATCACATGTCATGCATGAGATGTGACTCCTCGTACCTGACCCGAGTCCGTCGACTCCCTCACATACAGCGCCAAGTGCTTAGAAACAAGTCATTGGTTTCTTGATGACTTGCTCATTAGACCGACCTCGATATTATTTGAATTTATCAAATCCAGGTGTGTTTATTTGTGGGTTGCGTATTTTTTGGGTTCGGCTGCGAGGAGCGTCGCAAAGCCTTCTCAACATTTTCACGGTCTTTCCTGCCGTAGGTGATCATGTCTAACCGCAGATGGATTTGGGTCTTTCACCTTGGGGGATCATCGACTTGCTCGCCCGAAACACGATTTATTATTATTAATGTTTTCCGAGCTCATCATACATTCCCCAAGAATGGTGAATTAACCATGACCATGCACCTACACCCGACTTGACGTGATGTTACCGTGCATATGGAGTGCAAGTATGCCACATTATGTTACATGCATCATTTCCAATTCATGGCAAATAAATTTTTCATTCATCACATCAATATGTTAAAGGCATATATCAATATAATTTTTCACACATTGCATGTTTTTCAACTACCAAGCAATAACACGCAAAAGATCCTTGATTTGGGACCTTAATTCAACGAGGCATCATCTGGCCTCAATGTTCTAAAATAATAATAATAATAATAACAATAATAACAATAATAATAATAATAATATTTTTCTGAAACATTATACCTTTATCATGATAGAACTTTTGTCGCAACAACCTTCATCACACCAGTAGCGGTGTTTGTATACAAACCCCGATAGCGTTCACGCTCTGCAGTAATCGCAGCGTGCGGTCGGGCGTGTTGTGCGCTCAGCCGTGTGCATGGCTGAGCGTGTAGCATAGGCTATGCGCGCGATCGGCCAGCCCACCCTGGCCCAGTCGCGACCCGTCAATCCAGGGACTCCAAAATCGATTTTTCTACACAGTTTTGGATTGTCCATTCGGTCCTGAACATTTCCATATTCGATCCCAAAATTTTGGGACTGAACATCAGGGCCACTCACGGCCCCGAAGAACAAAACCATGCCATTAGATGGATTTTAAGCTAAAAGTAGACCGAGTAGGAAAAACCCCCTACCTCTTGGAGCTTGGTGAAAAGCCCGGATTTTTGCCTCTATGCGAATCTCTCATTGCATAGACGAACTTTGCCCCTCTCTCCGACAAAAGCCGACGGTCCGATCGTCGCCAAATCTACAGAGAAGGTGGAGCTTCTCTTTCCTTTCTTCTTCTCTATCTTTTCTCTCTTTTTCCTTTTTCCCTCCAATTCTCCTCTCTCCACCGGATTTGGTCCAACATGCTCAAGTGGGATGTCCCCACCTTGCCACATGTCACCTCTTCATTGGCTATTTTGGATTTCCCCTTATCCTCTTATCCAATTCTTTGGATTTCCATCCTCTCAAGTTGTGACACATGTCCCACTTAGACTTTTTGTTTGACTACACTTAGACTTTTTGTTTGACTACTTCACCATTAGACACATGGCTCAATGTGAGCCATCCGACCAAGTGCCATGTGTCACTAGCTATACCCGATGCCTCGAAAAATGTGAAATTCCAACTGTCTCGGTATTCGATGAAATTCGACTGGGTAGCTAAATTTCGTGAGATGATTCCAACGGTGAAGTTTGCTTCGTCATCCGAGATATAGGAAAATTCCGGTTTTTCGATCGAAATTACCGTTTTACCATTTTTCAGAAAAATTAAATTTTATCGGGTTTACAATTCATGTGTGTGTATGCATCATCATTGTCATTATGATGATGATGATTATTATTATTATTATTATGATTATGATTATTATTATTATTTTGATTATTATTATTATTATTGTGTGTGTGTATTATTATTATTATTATTATTATTATTATCATTATTATTATTATCATTATTATTGTTTCATTTTTATTTAAAGTTCAGGACATTCAGGTTTTATATGGCCTTCTTGCTCACATAAATAGCATTTACATTGTTTTTTGTTATAATTGGTTCTTCTTCTTTTTATCCAATATTTTCCAGGTTTTCTATATCTTGTTTTAAAAGGTCACTCTTTATAATAAGTTCTTGATTTTCTTCTAAAAGTTTGTTTATAGCTTTTAGGTTTTCTATACTCCCTGTATCTATCTTTACATCCTAAATCTAAATCTTCTCCTAATTTTAATCTTCTACAAAGTTGTCTATTTAAATCTTGTTCTTTTATTTGACATCTTTCTCCTTTATTCAAACATTCATTTTCTAACCATTTTTTACAAATTCTACTCTACTGCCTATATAAGGAGAGTCTTTATATTCAGAGGTTGAAAATTCATTCCATAATTTAACTCCTACTGGTCCTTGTATTTTTAATATGTATTTATTCAAATATTCAGTTATTCTATCAATTTTAGCAAGAATCGCATATTTTCTAAATTTTTGTTCAAATTCTTTTACATACAAAAGGTTACACAATTTTAATTGTTCAAACTTATAAAGATACAATATAGGTTCATTTAAATCTTATTGCATTGTTCCTAAAAAATATAATTTTATAAGGTTTATAAACACCGATATACTAAAATTATTCTTAACTTCCTGAAAATAACTATTGTTTTCTTGTTCCATGTTCCTAAAGAATTCTTGATACCATCGCACCCCACCTGCTAGCGGTGATTGTGCGGCCACCTGAACCCCAAGCTACGTTACTTCCAGCGACTAGAGAGAATCATAGACGAAGCCGTGTTGCTTCTTGAAAAACCAGTATAATTTTTTTAATTTTCTAAACTTGTGATTTTATAAAATTTTGGCGGCATAACACAGGTATTATCTGAGGGACATCTCTAAAGCACAGCATATCACAGTTTACACTTTTAAAACATGGCAACCAACAACACTTCTTCAAAACAGCCTCAGGCTCATCACATTTTCATAAACCAAAACTATGTACATATACATATACACAACTTTACAAGTTTCAAGTATTTTCTTACAAAAGTTAGTTAATACAACACTTATACTAAAAGTCAGGAGAATCCTGGCATATCTATTCAGTGATGCACATTACTTTTAGAGGAAAATAGTTTTAAAATAGAGGAAATAATGTGTTAAGCAGGCTTTCGATTAGTGTATGCTTATAAAATGCTTGCTTTTATGAAATATCTCAAAGCGCCAAAACTATCCTTTACAAAACATTTTCGAATCCTTGCTTCTTGTAAAAGTTTCTAAAACTTTTCTCATCATATGCTTGCTTGTTTGCTTTAAAGTTTATAAAAACTTTTCATAATATCTTGCTTGCTTTGCTTTAGTTCTAAAACATTTCGATAGCGCACTTGCTTTTCTTGTAAAGTTTCTAAAACTCATCCTTATACTTACTTTAATAGTTTCATAAAACTTCCATCGTATGCTTGCTTTACTTATGAGTGGTTGATTTTTTAAAGCGTAGTAAAGGCTTATGAATAATGATCCAGCCCACTGGAGGCCTTTTTGCTTCTTTGTACCCTAGTGAACACGGGGCCCAGGCTTCAGCGGAGTGCTGTGGAAGGACACGGAGTCTACGTCCACCTAGGTGGAGCCTTGGCGAATCACATTTCCGGTAAATATTGTGGAAAGAACTTAGTCTACGTCACCATATAATAGCTAGCGCGCTAATCATATATACTCCAGTATGTGCCACGGTCCATGATGCATGAACTAAGTTTGCCGACCAGGCAAATCTAAAATGCATGAAATGATGTCCTAACTTCACCGTACATGTAAGGAATACCTCTGACCAGTATGCTTACTTAAAACTAGGGATTTCTTAAGGCCTGTTTTATAAAACACACTTTTTGCTTTCTTGCTTGCTTACTTTTTGAAATATGGTTTTACAAATCAAAACCATTGCTTGCTTGTTTTTCAAATATGGTTTACAATCGAACCATTGCTTACTTGAAATATGGTTTAATACTTTAAAACCATTGCTTGCTTGAAATATGGTTTAATATGTTAAAACCATTGTTTACTTGAAATATGGTTTAATACTTTAAAACCATAACATACCAGTGGAAAACGATTTATAAACAATACACTAGTATTTAAAAATAGAGTTTAGAACACTCACCTTCCTTTTACAATAATTGGCGTGACTCCACTGATTACTCCGCCTTCGCTGTTACCCCTACACATTCGATGTATTAACCACACGTTAACCTTTGACAAGTAATTTGCACTTGGTGCCACCATTAAATTTTGAAAATATGTGGGCCCCAAATACCATTTACGAGGAATATGGCATATTCTACGCTCGAGGAACTTTCTATAAGTGCAAAACACGAAAACATTTTTTGAAAATTATGTACAGGTATCTGAATAAAATCCACAGAAATTTTAGCAGGCTGTTAGAAAGCAGTCCGAGAAGTCGACTGGGCTGTCCGAAAATAGTCCCAAAAATTCCTAAAAATTCCTAAACTCAGTGCAAAAATTTTGGGACTGAAATTTACGGCCTCTCACGGCCTCTAAGAAAATTCCAAGCCATTACATAGCCTTGAGGCTCGAAATAACACAAGTAGGAAAATTCTCGACCTTTTGGAGTTTAACGAAACGCTAAGATTTTGGTGCCTACGCGCAAGGAACAAAATATCGGTAATTACGGATATATCGGTACTTGGATTTTACGGATATATCGGAAATATCGGTAAATATCGGTGGATATTTTGACAAAAATATCGGTAAAGCGAAAATTAATAAAAATACTTTGAAATTCATGAAAATATTTTGTTGAACTATAAAAAAGACATAAATAAGCAAATATACACTTATTGAAAATATTCATTATAATTTATCGAGTACATTACAATAGTAATTTAAAACCAAAATGAAGACCGATGTGGCTCCATTACATTATTTGATGAAGAATTATCTTGATGAAGAATAATATTCGCTAATAAGATCTTGAAAATATTGAGATAAATACATAGAAAAATAATTTGAGAGTTAAATGGAGCTTGGATGTGTATGGGATATGAGTTTGTAAAGAGATTGTATGATTTTATGGGTATTTATAAATTTTGGAGTCAAAATAGTGATTCTGGAGTATTTCTGGAAATGTTCACAGATGTTCTGGATGTTCTGGAGTGTTCATAGATGTTTTGCAGATGTTTTCACAGATATTCACAGATATTTCACGAATATTTTCAAAAATTCAACACTGCAGCGCGCGTGCTCCATAGTCTCGATTTTGGTGGAAAAATCGGTTTTTCCGATTTTTCGAAAATCGCGTTCTGGAATTTTCCTAGATTTTCCTCGATGGATTTTTCCACTTGATTTTCTTCTCGGTGCGCGGCGGCCAGATTTCGGCGAAATATCGGCCGAAAAAACCGATTTTTGTTCACCTCTGGCGTAGCCCTCGTCGATAGACCCGACTTTGCCTTCTGCTCCAGACAAAATCTGATCGATTTAAGTAGATCGAGAAAGTGAAAAGAAAAAGAAAATAAAAATCCTCTCTCTACGCCCTCTCTGTCTCTCTCCGTCCGTCCCACACACCACCTTTTGACGTTTGGATTTTATCTTTTTTTTTTAATAATAATAATAATAATTATTATTTGGATACATAGCTTATATTGCTTTATTCGGGTCCGTTTCTACCCCAAAAAAAATTATTTCTTTTCAATTCAATTATTTTAAATGAACTTTAACTCAAGTCATTTCTGACTTAGAAGATTTTAGTAAAATCTAGTCCACACGAAGAATCCTTGGCAGCTTATCACCCAGAAATTTGTAAAATATTAGGTGTCACCGAGGAATTTGTGAAACTTCTGGGTCGGCTGCATTCGTGAGGCGGATTTACTTGAATGCGATCCGGTTTCATCATCCGAGATCTAGAGAATTTTCTAAGCTTCCCTGAACCATTATGGCAATTTATTATTATTATTATTATCTTTTGAAATTCCATAATTTGTACTTTCACCCTTCCTCTTTCCTTAATTGCACAAGTGTCACAATTCTTTGAAAACTTTACAATTTCATCCTTAATAACAACTTTCGAACATACTATTATGGCACTCAAATAATTAAGGAAGCCCTTGGTGCACATATGTGATCCTACGGTTACACATACCGTACACCCTCTTGGGACGGGGCGTTACAAATCCTCCCTCCTTTAGAACATTTCGTTCTCGAAATGAACAAACTAACGTCAAAGGAAACAAAAATACCTCAATCAGAAAATAGTTGAGGATATTGATAGCGCATCTGAGCCTCTAGCTCCCAAGTAGCTGCATCTCTCTCATGATTCTTCCATAGGACTTTGACTAAAGGAATCACCTTATTCCTCAACACTTGTTCCTTGTGATCTACAATCTGCACAGGTATTTCCCCATAAGTCAGGTTCTCCTTTAGGTTGGGCGGGTGCTCTGTCACGTGTGAAGGATCTGGGATGTATTTCCTTAACATCGACACATGGAATGTGTCATGAATCCTGGATAATTCTAGGGGGTAACTTCAACCTGTAAGCTACTGGCCCCACCTTGCTCACAATCTCATAAGGTCCTATAAATCTCGGACTGAGCTTAACTCGCCTCCCAAATCTCAAAACACCCTTCCAAGTGAAATCTTGAGGGCCGGTCAGCCCAATCTCGAGCAGGTCTGCGACGGTTGTCGCATAACCACTACGTCTGTCTCTTGCTATCTTCAAGTTATCACGAACAACTTTCACTTTCTCTGAGTGGTCACTTCTTCGGGGCCTACCGGTCTCCTCTCACCCAGCCTCATCCCGACACTTGGAGTTCTACATTTCTAACATACAATGCTACGTGGACCATCTCTATCTTGTGGTACATTGTTGTAGGCGAACTCCATTAGTGCCAAATGAATATCAAAATCACTTGAATTCCATCACCTGACTCTGCGACGCATTCCTCTGTTGGCCATCGTCAAGGATGAAATGTTGTCTTCGAAATGGCGAATTACCTAAAGCCTCTGAGCTAGGCCCCAACCTGGATGTGAACCTAGGGTCTCGATATAAAACTATCGAAACTGGAACCCCATGAAGTCTCACTATCTCGTCACATACAATGGGCTAACTTTTCAGGAAAGTCCTCGACGTGCTTGGGAAAAAATGAAGCGGAACCGTCGATGATCAATTATCACCCATATAGCATCATGCTGCCTCTGAGTCCGTGGAAGACTGATTCGTTTGTGCCAAGTAGGTGTTCGGAATCAACAAAATTTATAACCTAGGATTCCTACTACTGACGTAGCAAAGCTACTGCAGTATAGTGGCTCCCAGGGTCGAACACGGGGATGGGTTTTCTTCGTGTTGAGAGAGAAGAGTTACAATGCGTTGAAAATGGTGTTTTCTCGTTGGATTTATAGAGTTTGTGGAAGAACGGTGTGTGTGAATGGTTGAAAGAGGCGAAATAAGCCGATGTAAAAAGTTAAGAGAAATCCTTGAAGTCTCGGGCCACTGGGCTTAGGGTTCTAGGATGCATGAAACATGTCCTCGGGTCTTTATCCTCGCGTTGGGGAAGCATGACATATAGTCATTTCGACAGGATCTTCATTTAACTTTAAAATCTAAACCTAAGTATTTCTTTTGAAGATGACATTTGATTACGCATAAATGTCCTTAGTATTGAAAACACATCTCGAAAACACTACCACAATAAGCTAATAGGAAATGACCTTGAGCCTCGGTGATCTAGTGAAAGTATCCCTTGAACCCAACTGCCCGAATACACATTAAGGAGAGCATGCTTAAGAGATTTTAACCCTAAGGTGGCTTGGGGGACACAAATACCCTTAAATACATACATGAAGAGCATGAGAACATGCAACTAAGCCTAAAAACAACACCCAGTGGCCTTCCCTTCAAGGATTAGGGGGTTTTAGCCGAGCATCCCTTGATTTGTCATCATCAAGGGGTGTTTGGCTACTAAGAAAAGTGCGAAAGTGAAAGGGAGAAGAAGAAAATCACTTGACGGCGGAGAGGGAAGGCTTAGGTATAGCATTGATTGATTGAGTGAAAAGTTGATTTGATTATAAGCATGGCTGAGCTTATATAGGTGCTCAGAATATGTAAATTACAATAATGTTTAAAAGAACCAAATTTACATGAGGGCAAACTTGTATAAAACCACCAAAAAGGTGGGTAAAAAAGCAGTCAATAGGCACATGTGAGTAGTGTTCGCAGGTTGCGAAAATTGGCAACCTACGAAATTTCGCAACCTCGAGGGATTTGCGGGTTTCCAAATTTTTAGCCCCGAGAGACATTCAATAGTTTGCTTCACTCCCTTCTTCAATAAATTTGTTAGAATTTCCTACGATTTGATCATGCGTCTTGGTCGGCTCGGGTTCATCGTGTTTAGTCAATTGAAGAAAAATAAAACGTCGACACATAAAACTACTAAAATAGCTACAAAATGATCGGTAGCAAAACGAGAGACCCGATGTATCAATTGAGTTATTGAAGTAGATTAGTACACAAAAAAGCGCATAAAACCTGCTATAAACAAGTTTAATATTACCTTATTTGGAGTCACCCAATCACCATACTCCCAATAGAGACATTCACTAGTCCCTTAACAATGATCTAAAAAGAAGAGAAGATCATGAAGGATATGTTTTGCAAAATGGGTATGCAATTCGAAAAGTATGTGCAAATAATGCCCAACCTTGATGTGACAAATTGGGACTGTATAAAGACCGACTTAGGAGAAACAAATGCCATGCAGAACGAGTTTTAGGAAATGACATTTGTTCCAAGGAAATCAACTGAGATTTCACGAAATCTAAGTGTTTTTAGGTGATCAGTTTGCACCAATAAGCTGCTAAGCTACCTCCCTAAATGGCTTCTTTGCCCCGAGCCTTAGATATGTTAACCATCTAAATAGATTCGGTTCTACACTTATTTCATACTTATTATATTGTATGGTGCAATCTTTGAAAGTCGACTTCACGAGAGTCAGGTATGTGAGGGGATCCATAGATGACTCCCAGTAAACTATGGTTTAGGCATCAAGTTACAAAGGATATTTCGACCACAAAACTCTATAGGTTTCACCCCGGGACTTGAATGATTTAGAATCCAGCACACAGCTCATTAAACTCCACGAAGATCCACCGCTAGCGAGCACTAAGTCGGTGACTCTGACCCGAGTTGGTTTAGGGCACCGGAGGCTATAAAGGCTTTTCTTGTGAGACCCTCGGACCCGTGCTCGGGTTTTGAGGCAAAGTGGCGACTGCTGTCTCTTTTCTTTTTCTTTTTCTTTTAGCTTTTCTTTTCTCTTGGAAGACTCATTGTAGCTTCTTTCTTGAGGAACTCTAATCTATTATGGGCATTGACGATGCTAAGGCCGGTTTTTAGCCAAGTAAAGGGAATCAGCCTCTTAGCCCATTGAGTGAAAACTAATGTGGCTTGTGTGTGTGGCTAGAGGAATGGTGGAAGAACAGGGGTAATTACAGGGTCTTGACGCTAACCAACAACTGATCGGGCATGGAACCATTCTAGCATTTGGTATCATACGATTGCTTCAGCACTGATTTACGGAAGGTAAAACGCGATAATATAAAGGCGAAATAGGATGCGAAGTGGCGAAAAATAGATTTATATTATATATATCGGTGCATTTACAAAATTTCGACTTTTTCTGATGAGAAATAAGCAATAAGCCTCTTCGCAAACAAAATGGGCACGGTGAACATGGTACCGATAAAACTCTGATCAAAGTATAGACATCCCACGCTGACAAGCTGTCCGGAGCAAGCGAAGCGAAAGTTAGTGGAGGAGAATGGTACCTCCTCGATCGGTGGTGGGGAGAAGGATCATCCTCGGCTGGATGTTTGAGGAGTCTTCTGGCGAGTGAAGTGGGCGATCTTCTTCTTGTTGCCCGATATCCGAGAGGCTGCGGTACGGTTGTGGAGGTTGATCTTTGCTAGTGGAAATATCGAAGGCCCTGGCTGGAGACACGTGGAGGCGACAAGGAGGCCAGTGGCTCTGTGTTGCATAAAGAATTTGGCCCTGGTCTGTCTTCTGGCCGACCTCGGTCTGAATTAAATCCTCTCTAAATTGTGGCACAATGAAGCTGCAATGAAGAATTTGTAGTGGATGAGAAATGTGCGGGCCAGATCTCCATGTGAGGGCAGGAAGTCCACCGGTAGAGGGTAAGTTACTCACGAGTTTTGTGCGGAGGTGCTCGACGAACTATATCGGCCAGGAGTAGTGGGCATGGGACCGAGAAGTCCTACGGAGGGGTAAGAACATCGGAGCTTGAAAGTGTCGTGTTGGGTGAAGGAGCTAGGGGGTGCTGAGGTGAAGGCTGGTCTTTGGGGCTCCCGGTGTGCTCGGCTATAGGGGACGGGTCCCTCGGGATATCATCGGTAGGCTCGTCCTCGTCTGATCCCGGCGGGGGAAGATGGAATGCTCAAGGCCTGGCCCGCCATCGATCAATAGTAAGGGTGGCCTGTGCGGCGTGACGCTCGATCGAATTTCGGCCGAGGCAAATATTAACCGAGCACGACATAGAAGTCGAGGAAACAGAAGAGGCAGGGACTCATCGTGGGGCAGACTCCGGCGGTGGACTCTGTCCTCGAAATGAAATAAGGATGTCATAATCAGCTCTGCCGGGCTGAACTAGTATCCCTCCGAAATGCGATATAACACCTCCAAGATAGCTCCTCTCACAACAATATCTTGAAGTGGAAACATGTTAGACCTCAAAATGTGGTCTATCAGTAGCATATGCTGTGGAAGGTGTCGCCTGAATAATATCGACCCACCAGTAGCGTCCATAAAGAGAAGCTGGACCATCTCCCTGGTCGAAGGATGGGGCCATTGTCTATAGCAGAAGGCCCACCGCATTAGCGAGGACCAGCGAGTAGATGGAGAGCGTTGTGATGTCGGCTAGGAAGTATCCTTAGTAGACCGTCGATAGAGAAATGAAGAAGCGATCGGGTTGGCCTCGCGCCTAGATGTCGTGCAGTATGATAGAACTCGGTGACTACGAGGATAAAAGTGTGGCTTCCATAGATAGCTCAGGATGGTATCGTTGCACAAGAACATGGAGTCTCGGGCCACACAGGTCCACGACCAAATGCAGGAGATGTTGGTACCTCCCCGTGGAAATCTCCCCTGCGGCTAACATTCCCGGGATGGGGTCGCGGGAAATCAAACAGCGATGATATTTGAGAGATAAGTCACGGGACTCGTGATACGATAAGGTGGAGAAGGTGGCGCCCTGGATCTCGAAGTAGATGACTCCTTGGGCCTGAAGTTTGGGCCCTTTTAGTACGATGGGGCCCTTGGTGATGCAGGATGCGAGAAGGAGCGGGTGGAGTGGGCCCGACTTACAGGGTATGATATCTCGGCTGGCGGGGGGCCATAGAGGAGGAACCCTCGACATCACCAGTATTTGGGCTCTGTCGTGTTGGGGTAGAGTGCTTGGTGACAACGGAGCACAGCGGGCGCGCTAGGGTCGGCGCTGGCTGTGGCGACGGAGGAGGGCGACCGGCGACGACGGCGGCGGAGGGCTGATGTGGAGGTCCCGGAGGCGGGGGAGTGGGGCCACAGCGCACCCCGCGGCTGAAAGGAGTGGGCTCCTCTTGTGCTTCGCCATCCTCGGGCTGAGGAGAGCAGCAGAGGAGGGAGATGGGTTTCAGAAATTGGATGGTTGAAGTGAAATGAAAATGAAAGTAAACTAAGGTTTAAATAGAAGGGGAGGGGTAGGTGGGAAGACAAAATCAATTAATGGCTTTAATGACCATTAATTGAATGGCTCAAAAGATTATAACATTTAATTGCGGGAGCGTGAAACGGAGGGTTGCAGGAAAACGAAGAGTTGCAGGGAGGAGAAGATGAATAGTGTCTGCAGGCTGCGAATTTTCGCAACCTCCGAAGTTTCGCAGGTTGCGAAAATTTTCACAACCTGAGAAATCCTCAGGCAAATTTTACCTCCCTCCTGTATTGGTACACCTGCAACAACACAAGACCAAATATTATGAGTAGTTAAGCTTGAAAAATAAGAAAATTCACAAAATAAATTCACAAAATTTAGAAATTAAAGGTTATTAATGAAAATCCTAATTTAAAAATTGAAGTAAAACAAAACAAAAATCTAATTAAATTTTGGAGTGGTTTCCAAGTTCCTGCAGGAACCACTCCCTGTGATGCTGATAAGAGGTCTCATGGGGGTCGAGGAGGGCTCCTCCATGCTTATGAGTGAGGTGTCTTTGCTGAGTTGAGTTCGACCTCTGCTCCTAGTTATTGTCATTATGCTCTCTGGTGGTGCTTGAAGTGGCATGACGGATCACGAGGAAGGAGTGGCCCGTGCGATTGAACCTTCATCAACTGCTTCTTGATTCTCTATTAATTCTTCTTACAGTTTATGAACATTGTGTTTTCCTTCACCTGTGCCACTTGGGCAGACTTCTTTTGGCTTCTGCTCCTTATCCTTAGCTTGCTTATCCTTGTTACTCAAGTGAAAAATGTTGAGCTCCAGTCATGTTCTTAGAAAGGTAATTGCGCCAACCCGATTCAGCGATTGATTATAGCATTAGGCGTGGCCCGAAATGGCCTCCCAAGTATGATGGGCATGGTGAGTGCTCTCTGCCGTGGCTGCGTATCAAGAACCACAAAATCTGCAGACAATAGAAATTATCTACCTTTACCAAGACATCTTCTATCCTTTGGGTATTTTCAGCGGTGATCTGCTGGGATAGAGATTGATGTTGGTTGACTTGACTTCCTCAGGCTAACGCTTGTACATTGAGTATGGCGGTAGGTTGACAGCTCCAGGATCCGGGAGTGCCTTGTCTATCACGGGTCCACTCACGATGTTAGTGAGATGGTGGGGATCTGGATCTTTGTATTTCAACAAGGTTTTGCCTTTGGATGATAGAGCTAACTTGTTCGATCGGAAAGGCCTTCTTATTAATACCCTGACCCCTTTTTGGCGTGCCGCAGAGTCCTTTATAAATTTAGCATAGGTTGGAACCTGTTTGATCATATCAAGTAGTGGGATGTTCACCTTGACCTGCCTCAGCACTTCCAGGATGCCTTCTTGCTTAGAAGCCTTCTTTTTGCCTCTCAGTGCTTGAGGAAATGGGGGGGCATGCTGGCTCGTCGAGATCACGGTTGATGACTATATTATTCGAGACTCCTCTTCCCTCACTTATTCTCTGGTTTTCCGACCAAAAATTTAGCGTGGCGGCTCGATTTCCTTACCACTCCTTAAAGTGATAATGGCACAGACCATCCATTCTTTTTCGCGGGCTATTTGGGAAAGCAGTTCATGCACTCCCTTAGGATTAGGCGGTGTTTGAGGAGAACCTCCTTTCTCTGAGTACTTGAGGTTGATTATCGGACTGCGATGGATAATTTGCATAGTAATTTTTTGATTTAGGCTTTTGTGAAGCCATGATTCTTTGTCCATGGAGCTTTATACCTTTCTATTTGAGTTAATTTTGAGCATTGATAGTTTTACGCTCCTCTACAAAATTCCTTGCTCAAATTCATGATAGTTTGCTTTCGATAGGTGATGAAGTTGGTGGTTCGCTCTTCGAGAGTGGAACCATCTTGTTGTGCGTGTGTGCCCCTGGGGAACATATGCGGGAGGTTTAGGCTTCAGGGCCGAGGTTGGAATTGGTTCTTCCGATTGGGATTATAAGTGTTACCATCTTGGGCATGGGTTCAGGTGGCCTGGCCCGCATTTATGACATTTGCATTTTTCAACCATCAAATCCCCTTCTTGGGGAAGCTGAGACCGATGCTCTCCTTGATAGTGGAAGATTGACAATTGGAAGTATGGTTGGCTAGGCATAAATGCTTGAGTCCTTTGCCAGTACCTCCCCCAGTGATTTCTACGCTCCAGGATCTTACCCATCATACATTTTGGGAATTTGGACAACTTGGCACAGTTCCACGTCCTGCGTCGGGTGAATAAATGCCTCCTGGGTTTTTCTTTGTTGGTTTAAGTTCTCTCTACCTCCCACTTGGGTTGGGTTCATCCCATCCCTTGGAGGTTTGATACGTGTTCAAAAGTCCATAAGCTTCATCATGATTTTTGTAAAATCCCTCCAGCACATAGTCTCTAGGAGTTGTTTCATGGTAAGGGACATTCCATCGTAAAAGTGGTTCACCAGCATCCAGGTATCAAAGCCATGGTGAGGAGCGTACCTTTGATGGTTTCAAGATACCTTTCCCGGCCCAACGATAAAATCTTTCAACATCATGAGTTGCAAGGTGTAGATCTTCCTCTTGATTGTTGGTCTTATGAGCCTTTGAAGAACTTCTTCAAAATTACACTGTATTTCGGCCAGTTCGATGGTTCTTGGCGCTTAGTGAGTTAAGCGAATTTTGGCTTTATCTTTGAGGTCAAGGAAAGCCTTCGGCAAGCGAGTCCATATCAAATGCACCTTCCTTGAAAGTTGTGCAAACTTCCTCAAATCACGGATGTGTGTGTATGGATTTTTTCATTTTCCATCTACGTAGAAAAGTCGGGGCTTGAGGGCGCGAAAATAAGGTCTCAGCACTTTGATGAGCTTAAAGTCATCTATTTTTTTAGTCCATTTCTGTTTGATTTTCATCACAGGAAATGAATAGTGTAATATCACGAAATATGAAGAAACTCAGAGATTGTTATTAGCGGAAGGGAAAGAAAGTAGAAAATCTGACAATAAGTGGAGGAAAAGTGCGGTCGAGATGGCGGAGCGAAATGAAAAGAGCTGGTGAGTCATTGATGCGAGTTTTGGGAGGTTCTGATCCCCAGTCATGAAGTGACATCGGAAATTGAAGGAAATCGGTCGGTCGCGACATGGATAACAAGATAGAAGTCACGACTTATTTGCTCTTAGAAGAAGAGAGGCGCAGGAAATGGTGGCGTTCGGCGTAAGAGTGAAGTCGTGACATCAAGGCCCGGAGTTCGAAGCTCTGAGGAGTCATAAATCGAGTCGCGACCAGACATATTGATGTCGCGACATCCAGAAGACAAGTTAAAGGCTGCCAGACCAGGCGATGTCGCGACGTGGGATCGGTCGCGACTATCGGGAACGATGGCCCCGGAACGCTAAAGTTGAATATGGGGCGTGAAGTTGATGTCGCGACATCGATGAATCACGCGACATGAAGTGAAGTCACGACATCAAGAACCATCGAGAAGGCTATGACCGTAAAGGTTGGAAGTCGCGACATGAGATCGAAGTCGCGACAGGACACCCTTTCGATTGAAGGGTGAAGCTTCATGAAGTGGTCGCGACAAGATATCGATATCGTGACATCGGGGCTTGTTGATTGAAGCCTCTGAGTTCCATAAGATGATGTCGCGACAAAGAGATTGATGTCGCGACACATCCAGAGACATCGATTGAAGGCTGCCCGGATGAAATGAAATTTGAGGTCGCGACAAGATATCGACGTCGCGACATCGGGAAGAAAGAGGTAGTGGAAACACGAGCGTGAGAAGATCTTCAGCGACAAGATAGTGATGTAGCGACATCAAGAATGACAAATCAAAGGCTACATAGAGTAAGTTGATGTCGCGACGTGAGATTGATGTATCGCGACATCGATGTATTACGACGAGGGGAGGGAGGCGAAGTGTCGCGGCTTGAGGCGAGTGACTTGGGCTGGATGCTCAAAATCCATGACCGAGGGGCTACATTGGGATTAGGGCTGATTAGGGAACCCTATAAATGCGCAGCTATCCGACTCTTTAAAGCAGCTTGGAGGCCGCGAGGCAGAAGTACGAGATGTGGGTTTGAGAGCTATTGCTATTTTTCTTTTCTTTTAACTATTTTCTTATTTTTTTTTTTTTTTGTTCCGGAGTCGTTTTAGATGATTATGCTCTCGTATTTTAATTTCGTTGTATTTTTACGGATCTGGATGTTATCGTTTGAAATTTGAAGTGAATGCGGGAATTCAATTTATTTTAATTACTACGAAATGTTGAAGTCCAGACAATTTACGGAATTCGGTGTTCGGTTCAAGTGCGATTATTCTTATGATCGAGGAGGAATGCGCCATCGTGTAATTCGGTAATTGGGGAATCCAGCTTCCATTAAATTGAGCGTTATAGTGAATTTATCTTTCACCGTAGTCGTTTCCGTGACTTGTTAATTCGGTTAATGAATTTATACGGTTTTGGGTTTGTGTCTTGGGATGCGAATATCGTTTCTTATACGATTGATTTGGCGTCATTGCTCTGATTTCAAGGAGTCCTCGAGGTGACACGGGGAAGACATTCACGAGGTAATGTACATTTCTTTGAAGGTATACTAACCTCTTATTAGGGATCTTTGAGCTTTTGTAAGTTCCACTTAAGATAAATCCTCTTCTCACTTGAAGAATCAAGAGCAGGTTGAATGAGTTATCTATTTAAACAAGCAAGAGAGTTCACCTCAATTCGGATAGTGAGGCCAATCCAGGTGATGGCTATGATCTAATCAGGAAGGTTGATCTATTCTAATTTTCGAGGAGGACGATGCGGAAGTTGTATATCCTTGCTTGGCCAGGTAACTTGGGAGCTAAGGTTTCTGAGTCCATAAATGGGTATGAAGTATTGCAAAGAAAAATACCAGTTAAGGAAGTCCCTTTTTAAAAGTAGTTATCCGATTCCACTTTGTATTGAGAGAGATCGGTCGTAGAATGGAATGTGAAATGTGGAGTGTGGAGAGATCCATTGCGCTCTGGCGCTATGGGCAGATTTTGAAACTTGAGATAATCAGAAATTTTATCGAATTAACTTCTGAAGTCGATAGTTTCACTATAACCGTTTCTATTGATGTGTCTTAGAGGATAACTGTCGATATTCATTTCTTTTATTAGAAATTAACTATTCTTTATTCTTTATCTTCTAGTTTGTTGGATAGTTCGAGTTATTTTTTCCTTTTGTTCGTTTAATTTTCCGGCACCTTAATGCTGGATCTATTATCATTTTTTGTGAGTCCAAATAGTATGGAAATTGAGTAGTCGGGGGTGATTGATTTAAAATTCTTGAGATCTCACGTGGGATCGATATAAGTTAAATCCGTTTTATTACTTGTCGACACATTGCACTTGCGAGAATATCGGACCAAAACCAAACTTTGAAAATGATTTACTCTAAGAGATTGGTGGTTTATATAGTATAAGGATAACAAGTTTTATGGCGCCGTTGCCGGGGATTAGACAATAGTCCTTGGGTAATAACGCTTTAAATTTGTATATGTTATTTTGGTCAGTTAACAAGTTTTTGGCGCCGTTGCCGGGGATTAGACAATAGTCCTTTGGTGATAATGCTATAAAATTTTGTGTATATGTTTTGGTCTTGTCAACAAGTTTTTGGCGCGGATTCTTAGGATCGAGAAAAATTTTGTAATCAATATTCGGATGAAAGAAGAAGAAATACTAATTTGGACATTTTTAAAGAAAAAGAATAAAAATAAGCGTTTCAAGCGGTGACTCACAGCCAACGACCTTTAACAACCCATATTGAATATATTTTTTATGATTTGACTAATCCTATTAATGGGAGTATGTTTTGCTTTCAGAAAAACTTTGATACATAGAAGCGAGAACAACGTCGATTCAGTGACGAGGAAATAGAAAGGACGCTCAGAAGCTTGAGAAAGACTAAGAAGGCGAAGAAAGCTTCGACCATGGCGGATGAAGGCGAGGATCGGGTTGAAATACATATAGAAAAGCTAGAAGGCCTCCGATCAACGTCTGATGGAGGGGATTTACGGAGACCGATTATCACAGGGAATAATACTCGCGATCGAGACGACTGCGGTAGATGCTAATAATTTTGAATTAAAGCCGGCAACGATTACAATGGTCCAGCTGACATTAGTTTCTTGGTCATCCAGCTGAAGATCCAAGCAGAGCACACGGGAAGATTCCTCGGGATGGCCAATCTTGTTGGTGAGATAGGGTGAGACCAGTCACTCATGCACCTATTCCCATTCTACCACAGAATCTGGCTGACTACATAGGTATGAATCTTTTACCATATGGTTACGTGATACTTGGGAGGAGTTAGTTGAGGCTTTACTTAGGTAAGATTCTTTCCCCGACCCTAACCACGAAAGAAGGAGGAGAGATCATGGTGTTCAATGGGGGGAAGATGGCTTGTATGTAGCTTAGGAAGATTCAAGCGGTTCTTGAGAAGATGTCCAATGCATGGGATAGATCGAATTTCGGATGGACGTATATCATGCCATAGAGATGATATATCGAAAGGGATCATTGATGCTTCATCTTTGTGGAACATTCAAGCGAAAAGTCTTTGAAGAGGCCAAAGAAGTGATTGAAGATCTGGCTAAATGTAACATGAAAACTCCTTCTGAGCTTTCAAGAGGAAACAACAGAGGAAAGGGGATCATGGAGCTGAGCAAGATGGCTTGACCATGGAGGCGAGTTGGATGCCATTATGCACGAGGTTAGACAAACGAAGAAAGACACACACACAGCTCATGAAATAGGAGCAATTGAAGGGGAGATTAATGAAGAGTCTTGAAAGAATGGCGAAGGAACTTATTGATCTTTGAAGGTTAATTATTTGGGTGAGCCAGAGCTTACCATTTCAAATAATCTAACCTTCCGGCTACATTATCACCCGGCCTTTCGGGAACCGCATGAGAACTTCTCCTTATGGTGGAGGGCTTCTCAGGCCGGCGAGGGCCAGGAACCACTCATCGGGTGTCGGCTGACCACGAGGTTCAGGCCGGCGGTAGCGGGGAAATGAGCCGCGAGAAGCGAATATCGGGGTCGGAGGAGGGCCCATCTTTTGAGGAACGGTCTTTCACGGAGTTTATAGGGGATAATAAAAATTTATTGAACCTCCATGAACAAAAGTTTGGAGAATTGGAGGCGGTTCTTGCCAATTCTCGAATTTTCAGAACTTACAAATGCATCCACACGAAGAACACTGGAACCTGAAGTAGAGAGCGGTGTTTGGCCACTAACCTACAAAGCCAAAGGAAGAGATGCCTTCCCAAGTGACACAGGAAGAACCAATGCGTCGTGTCTGTTGAGGAGTGGGAAGGGGAGTTAGAGAAGAAAGAAAGGTGACGGTAATGAAGAAGTAGCAGGCCCAGGAAAGGGGGAAGAGACAACTGGAGAATGACAAAGAAGGAGTAGAAAGAAGAACATCCAAGGAACAAAGCCTGCAGTCCCATTTCCACAAAGACTACAGAAATCAAAGATGGAGGAAGGCGGTTGCAGGTTCATGAAAACTTTCAGTGGGAGATCGAGTATACTTTTCTTGAGTGGTGACTCGGATGCCACTTTATCTGGAATTCCCGAAGGACCTCTTGAACGAGAAAAGAAAAATAGTAAGAGAGGAATGGTGAATCTCACTTTGCACTTGCGGTCACGATGTCAGAAGGAACTACCGAGTAAGATGAAGGACCAGGAAGTTTCCACGATTCCTTGTATTGTTGGAGGAATGGAATTCCGGCTGAAGCTCTATGTGACTCGAGATATTATCAATCCCGATGCCTCTTTACATTTGCCAAGAAATTAAGTTTGGGAGCTTATTCCCACAAGCTGTTACTCTTCAATGGCGAGCTGGTCGATGGTGAAACACAGAGAAGTCGATTGAAGATGTATTTAGTCCTTTGTTGGGAAGTTTGTATTCCAGTAGACTTAAATCATTGGACATGGAAGATTCACAAATTACCCCTACTATTAGGAAGACCATTCCTAGCCCCTCTTTGGAGCAACCTTGATTGACATACCAAGAAAAGGAGTTCTCATCTTAAGGGGTTGGAGAAGAAGCTGCATGTTTAACTTGGGTTAAAGTAAAAATATAGACGAGGGGAAAAAGAAGGCTACAATGTAGCTGATTTTGTCTATATTTCCAACTCTGATGTTAACAATGATTGTAACACTCCAGTTTTTATCAATGAAAAGATGAGATTCTCGATTATCTTTGGGAATGTCTGTGCAATTTCCATCTGGCCGAGTTCTCATGCTATAGAAGCGTGTTGAGCTTGAAGCAAAGCAGGAAAAGATAATGGGAAGATAGTGAAAAGAGGAAATTCATCAGAGACCAGTCTGAAGGTTTAGTTTTGAAAGAGTTGCCATGTCATTAAAAGTATGCCTACACTTAGAATTACCAAAAGAAAAACCGTTGATCATTTCGACCCAATTGTTGATTAGTTGTTGATTAAGTGGGTGCGAGAACAAAAGATTAAAATATTAAGAAAGGAAGCATAAGGAATCGCTAAGCAGTCCATTAGAGAGCGAAGAGAGTATCGATCCATCAATTTGCATGCATAAGATTCTGCTAGAAGAAGACTTCAAGACCATCACAGCAGAACACGAGAGGAAAATTTGAATCCGAGTGATGAAGGAAGTAAGTCGGAAGGAGGTGCACCAATTGTTATTAAATCTTTGGTTTATCATGCTATCTCGAGACGAGTCCTTGGAAGGCCAGTTCATGTGGTTCCAAAGAGAGTTTCTTGTATTCAGTAAGAAAAAATGAATTGATTCCAGCAAAACGTGAGGATGGAGGTATGTATTGATTACGGGAAATTGAATCGACAACCGAAAGATCATTTTCCTTTGCCTTTCATTGATCGGATGTTGGATAGGTTAGCGGGACACCCTCACTTTTGTTTTACGGATCGTACTCGGGATATGTCAGTTGCTATTGCACGGAGGATCAGAAGACCACATTCACATGCCCTTATGGTACCTTTGCTTTGCCTTCTCGTAGGATGCCGCTTTCGCTATGTAATGCTCCAATACATTCCGCAGGTGCAATGATGTTCATATTCTCGTGATTCGTCAAGGCTTTATGGAAATTTTCACGGATGATTTTATCGCGGTATGGATCCAAATTTTTGATCAATGTTTAAACAATCGGAAACAAGCTCAAATATGCTAAGACAAATGAAATTAGCACTCAATCGGGAAAATGCCATTTTATGGTAACAGAAGGTATTGTTCTCGGGCATAAAATTTCTCGCTACCGGACTAGAAGTCGATCACCAAAGATTCATTATCAAACTTCGCACCACCTACTACCCTTAAAGGAGTAAGAAGCTTCTTGGGGCATGCTGGGTTTTACAGGAGATTTATCAAAGATTTTTCAAATAATTTTGACCACTATGCGTGACATCGGAAAAGATACAAGGTTCAATTTTTGATGACTCCCCGCAAGAATGCTTTTGACGAAATCAAGCTCAAATCGGGTATTGTGCACCTATAATTGTCGCACTTAATGGGATCGTGGATTTGAAATAATGTGTGATGCCGTTGATTTTGCTATGGGAGTTGTGTTTGGGCAAAGAAAAGAGAAAGTATTCAGCTATATACTATGCTAGTAAGACTTCAACTAAGCACAAGAGAACCACCAACAACTGAAAAGGAGATGCTAGCCATAGTATTTGCTTGTGAAAATTTAGACAATACATTTTAGATCCCATGGTAATTCACACCGATCATGCAAAAGAATCAAGTACCATGTCGAAAAAGGAAGCTAAGCCAAGATTGATAAGGGTGGGTGTCACAGAAGAGTTTGATTTGGAAATAAATGACAAAAAGGGATGTGGACAATGTGATAGCCGACCACTTGTCAAGAGAAAGAAGCAAGGGACGAAGAAGAAAATGTTCAATAATGTGAGAACTTCCCAGATGAGCAATTGTTTAAAGTTTCCTTCCAACGTCCATGGTATGCTGATATTGTGAATTATCCGCTTCAGGGAGAATGCCTCAAAACTCAAATTTACCAAACGTAAGAGGAAACTCGTAACCCGACAAATAGATATTATATTTGGGATGACCCAATTATTATTCAAGAGAGGTGTCACATGATAATAAGCAGCATGTGTGCGAAGGTGAATAAGGCAACATTTTAATGAATGCCATGCATCACCATATTAGGGACATTTTTCTCGAGAAAGAACAAATTTACAAGATACTCCACCGTATTTTATTGGCCCACTATCTTCGTGAGATTGTGCGCAGTGGGTGAAATCGTGTGATCGATGCCAAAGGATTGGAAATATCGCAGCCAGGAATGAAATGCCCCTAAAAGGTATTATGGTGATACAAATTTGATGTTCGGGGAATAGGATTTTATTGACCTTTCCCCACCATCATTTGGAAACCTATACATATTGCTAGCGTGATTACGCCTAAATGGATGGAAGTAAAGTAGCCGGCCCAAGGAATGATGCTAATACGCTTGTGAGTTTCTGCAAAAGAATATTTTGAAAGTGTGCTCAACCCCGTAACCATCATTAGCGATGGGAACCCATTTCGCAAACAAAATATTTGCAAAACTCATGAGTGTGTATGGGATCAAGCATGTAATGAGCTTAGCCTATCATCCCCAAACCAATGGACGCGTAAATTTCCAAATTGTGGAGATCAAAAGAATACTTGAAAAAGACTGTGAACTCAAGCAGAAGGATTGGTCTCTCCAAACTACGATGCACTTTGGGCTTACAGGATCGTATGCCAAAACCCCATTGAATGTCCCCATACGTAGTTGTTTTTGGCAAAACCATGTCATCTAATTCCTTGAATTAGAATACAAGGCAATGTGGGCCATCAAGAAGTTAAACTGGATTTTAAGGTCAGCAAGGGAAGAAAGATTGCTCCAACTGTCTGAATTGGAAGAACTGAGAAATGAAGCCTATGATAATGCTAGAATATACAAAGACAAGATAAAGAAATGGCATGATCAGAAAATCCCGAGGGAAAGAGTTCGTATCAGGGAACAGCCGCTTTAATTCTGGGACCGGTTGTTTCCGTGGAAATTAAAACTAATCAAGCGGGCCATACACAATGGTATCAAGTACTACATTTGAGCAAGAATAATCGAAGACTGGAGCACAAAGAATTCAAGGTCAATGGACAAAGGTTAAAGCATTATCTCAACATGGAAGAGAAAAGCGAAGAACCTAACCGGTTTCGAGGAAAAAGAAGAAGAACCACAACAAAGAAGTCCAATCAAGGACTCAAACCGAAAGCAAATTAAATTGTAAGTAACCTATGAGGATTTAAATTCGAATTTAAATTTTGAAATATTTCTTTCATTTGAAGGTCGAGAAATTGTGCCATTTGTTTTCTAGAAGGATAGATTTAATTTTAGAAATAGATTGTAATTGAATTAGAATTTTCTAACATTGCAAAAGGATCTTCCTAACTAAGTTAAAGACACACAAAGTAAGGCAACTACAGGAGTAATTCCAAGAACTTGCGCAGGAGTCGTGACATGAGAAAAGGGGGAGTAACCTTCCCTAACTCCAATTCTTAGACATATTTGAATTAATTTGTTAAATCTTTGCTTAAAATATGCCCGAAGAGATGTCTAAATGGGTTAGGAACAATAAGAGAATTCAAAGTTTCTGAAATCATTGAATTAAGGGCTTGGTCACTGACAGCAAGGTTATGTCGCGACAAAGTCGTTGTCCTACAAAACATTGATGTCGTGGACCACTTTGGAAAGAACAATAGTGAGTATGGAAGAAGGAGATACATGTCGCTGTATTGTGGAATTAAGTTTCAAAAGAAGAAGGATTGTCGCTAGCACATCAAACAAACTCGAGAACCCCAGATTGCCGCGACATATTAGGTAGGTCGCGACATAAAAGTGCGACATGTGCCAACCACTCACTTCAAAAAGCCCTAAATTTAATGACCTCAAATAAAAGAGGCGGAATTGAAGTCGCGACAATTCTTAATTGAAGCATTAATTAGCCCACAAACATTAATTGAATTGCAACAGTTGGAAACTATTTCATTCACTCCAACCCACATAACCATTCACCTTCGTCTTCCTCCTGAATCTCAACCTCCGAAAACCCTAGCATTCCAAACTTTCTCGAAAAGCCTTGTCTCCGATGCGGTCGAAATTCCCACCCTGGTCCCTAACCTAGACGAGATTATGAGGGAACACGAACAATCAGAAGAAGAAGAAACTTGCCAAGGAGAACAATTAGATGAGATTTGTCGGGAAGAGCAAGCAGGAGAGATGCCATCAAAAACACCCGTGTTCGACAACTTCTCAAGACAAGAGCAAAGGGGAAAAGGGAAAGCAGGAGAGAAGAAGAAGTAGAAGACTCGTCTCGCATGAAGCTTATTCCCAAAGTGGAAGAAGTATTATGCTAACAAGGGTTTGTTACTTGAGAGGAGATTCAAAAACCCCGTGACTTCTTTCACAGATGATAGAGCAAGAGGATGGGAGAGTCTCGCGCACACCAAAATCGTGGTATACAAGATCGGTGAGAGAGTTTTATCTCCAATATGGTAGGAAGGAAGGATGGATGCTTTTTGTTAGAGGAGTCCGTCCATACGAAGCCAAGGCCATCAACGAGGCCTATGGGATGACAATACACAAGCATGGCTCCAAATTCAAGAAAATTTTGGAGAAACCGAATTTTAGAAAGATTGCCGAAGCTCAACATGGAAGGCGCTTAGACCAAGGAGAAGGAAAGTCAAGAACTCGAATGTGGGGAAGCCTCACCGAGGAAGCGAATGTATGGTTTACTCAGATCCGCTTTGGTTCCAACAAAACATTTATGCACAATAAAGGAGAGAACAAGAAGTCAGACCGCCAGACGCCATACTCATGGGTATTAAGATCAATATAGGAGTTATCATAGAGAACTCTATCACGAGGTATCAGCTTAAGGGAACAAAGAGGTTCGGCTTCTCACCCACAAGAACAATCACACCCTATGCTTCAAGGTCGGTGAAAGGAATTTGGGAGTCGAAGAAGTCCCTGTAGCTTCACCCACTCCTTCCGGGAAGACGTGAGCTAGCAAGGGGCCAAGAAACCAGAGGGAAAAAGGGAGCGCCGGTAGAGAACGTAGGTGAAGCCTGTCAAGGACTGTAAAAGCGAGACCCAGAGGGCCACTGATCAAGGAGCAGAGCACCCAGTGACATCACCTGACCACAATGATTACATGTTTGCAGATAATGAAGGGCAGGATGAAGACAGCCCAATAGACTTCTCCATCCCCTTGGCCAGTTCTCCTCCTGTACAAAACAGAAATTTCCAACACGGAGAAAGCTCAAGAGGAGCACAAGAGAACAACTCAATTCTGGAAGCTCTCAATGCCATGCAGAAGAGAATAGAAGAAAGAGAGAAGGAGTGGAACTTAAAACAGGAATTCAGAGAAGGAATGTATGAAAAAGAATTGAAAAGAAGAGACCAACAATGGGAAGAAGAGTTAAACAGAAAAGAAAGGGAGCATGAGGTGGAGATCCAAAGAAGAGAACAACAAAGGGAAAGAAGAATCAATAAAAGAGAAATGCATGGGAAAATGTTGAAGCAAAGAAGGAGAAGAGTTCAAGAAAGAAAATGAAGGAAAGAGATCACGATTTGTTAACGAAACCTCAAACTGAGTCATGAAGCTCTATAACAAGGCTGATCGTGACTCAACCCTAGCATTGTTGAGAAAAGAGATAAAGAGCATGACACCAAATTTGGGGAGCAGATAAAGGGCTTCAAATTACTATACAAATCTCTACATAGGGAGCTGGAAAACAAACTGAACGATAGAGACAAAAAGCAATGGGAGACTGAATCCTACAGGCAGAAGGAATGGCTGGAAAATTTAGATTTGATTAACAACAATCTTGCCAAATTCTTAGAAGTGATGACTGAAATGGAAAATACAATGAATGGCTTGGGAAAGAGGCAGGATGAGTTGAACAAGAAGGTTGATCTCTCTAATGAGATTTTCATTGAAGAACAAATGGAGAAGGAACCAAGAAGAGAAAGAAGAAGAGAAATGAAAATTCCCCGAATTTCCAAATTCCATTTAGGTACATTGTAATCTAGATCCCCCAACATTTTGCTCCCGACTACTTCAAAAGAAAAAATAGACCTTCTCCCCGCTAACTTTCGCACCATCCTTCTCCCATACCGTGTATCCAATAAATAAGAATTTAATCAGAAATAAAATGAGAAATTTAAATTGAAGTGTTGTGTGCTATTTTGCAATTGATTGTTCAATGTTATGTTGTTTTGTGGTTGCATGATTAGGAAATCAAAGTAGGAAATAGTTCCAGAATAAAAACTGCTGAGAGGACATTATCTTAACTGAATGAAGCAAGTAGGAGTAGGAGGTTTAAATGAGGAAAAATTGCAGAATAAGGACAAGATGCATATAGTTTAATTGAAACACAAGGTGCAAAAATTACTTATATTTAATCGATAAGTCCAGATTAGAGGAAGGGTAAGACAAATGTATGGAACAAACATATATTTTGAGTTTGTGGGTATGAACAAGAAGTCAAGGAACCCGTTGAATATCAATTAACTTAACTACTCATAAATAAAATGAGTCAAGATACTCCTTATAGTTGGTCACAAATTAAGTAAATCCAGATTCTAGAATTTGTTAGATTATTGATTGAATAAACTTGTGGTGATACTTGACAAGAAATGACGCAGCTATTCTTGATAGTTTGAGCCTAGCCATCCCTATTCATATGCCGATGCATATACAAAGAGGTTCCGTAAATTGAGCGCCAACAAGCCTATTTTTCAAAAAAAAATAGACCAATTGAAACCCCAACTATCCTAAGACATCAACTCTTCGCAAAGAACCTATGATTACCTGTGAATTGAAAGAGGAAGAAAGAAATGAAGTTGGGAGTATATATTTTTGAGGAACCCAAAAGGGAAATGAAAAGAAAAAGGCAAAGAGTTAAATGCAAATGTGTTAAGGCTTCTAGGATAAGTTTTGTATCTTGTGGCCTAACTCTCGAACAATTAAGTTCTTAGGGGTGTTCAAACACCTAGTACCCTAATGCCATGTAGGAGTTACTAACCCAAAGTTCAAGAGTGCTAGAAAGCCTAAAAAGTTAAAACATTGCACTATCCCTTAGTGGTAGCAAACTAAGGAAATTCCCCAGTGAAATTATAAGTGTAAAATAGGGGGAATACAGTCTGAAATGAAGAAATCAAAGAGATATCCCAAACATGAAGTTTAGGGGAGTTTATTAGGGAAACTATAAGAAAGAAAGGGTAGGAAGAGAGAAAATGTTCGGGGTAGCTCCAACCTAAAATTCCTTCCATCCTACCCATTACCCAAGCCTCACAATATAAGCCCAAAAGACCTCGATTGATCCTAAGGTCGACCACCTACATTAAACATCAATATGAAAAACAAGCCTATGGAATTTGAAGCAAAGGAACAATCACTCAGGAAGAACTTTTAGGGAGTTAAAATGACTCAAGAATAAAATGAGAAAGGAAACAATTCATTATTCAACAGATCCAACGAGTATATTGTTTGCAAACAATTTCAACATGTTAGTTTGCATAGCATAAAGAGTGCAGACCAACCTTGAACCGGACTTGAAGCTAGATGCATGCAGTACCAGCCACCTTGCATTGCAATTAAATTGAATGAAACCGCAGAACAAAATCACTTAAAAATGTCCTTAAAAATTATTTTGTTCGAGGACAAACAATTCTTTCTTTTTCTTTCGCTGGTGACAAGCAAAACTTTAAGTTTCGGGGAGTTTGATGAGCTTAAAAAGTCATCTATTTTAGTCCATTTTCTCGTTTGATTTTCTAATTCAGAAATGAATAATTAATATACGTAAATATGAAGAAACTCACCAAATTGTTAATAGCAGGAAGAGAGAAAGAAAGTAGAAAAATACAAAGAATAAGTGGAGGAAAAGTGCAAATGAATGGCAGAGCAGAATGAAAAGAACTCGCTGAGTCATCGATGCGCTGGGGTTTAGCACAAGCCCAAGACAGGTCGCGACATCAGAAATTGAAGGAAACTGATCTGAAGCCGCGATGATAACAAGATATCAGGTCACGACTTGAGACTGCCAAGAAAGCCGCAAGGAATGAGCCGACGCCGCGAGACGTAAGAGTGAAGTCGCGACATCGGAGCTACGCTTCAAAGCTACGTAGTCATAAATCAAGTCGCGATAACATATTGATGTCGTACATCCGCGACGCTAAAGATCGCAAAGACTTAAGCCGGCGTCGCACGCGGATCGAGGTCGCGACATCGAGCAACCAAGAAAGCCCGTGAGAATCCAAGTTGATGTCGCGACGTGAGATTGATGTCGCGACATCGATGAGGTCGCGACATGAAGCTGAAGTCACGACATCAAGAACCATCAAGAGAAGACTGCAAGCCATAAGCTGAAGTCGCGACATGAGATCGAAGTCGCGACACTGCACCTGCTCATTGAAGCTGCGCGAAGCTTCAGGCGAAGTGAGGTCGCGACAAGATATCGATGTCGCGGACATCAGATGCACTCGCCAGCTTCCATGGCCCATAAGATGATGTCGCGATAAGAGATTGATGTCGCGATATCCAAAGACATCGCTTGGAAGATCGCAGATGAAATGAATGGTGGTCGCATAAGATATCGATCGCCGCGACATCGTTAAGAGAACAATCAAACCTCGCCAAGACGTGAGAAGATGTCGCGACAAGATAGTGATGTCGCGCGACATCAAGAAATGACCCAACCGCGCTATAGAGTGTTGATGTCGCGATCGTGATTGATGTCGCGACATCGATGATGTCACGACAAGGAAACTCAAGTCGACTGGAATAAAGGACTCGGGCCCCGGATACTCAAAACTACGCCAGCCATATCGATTAGGGGCCCAATTGAGGAACCCTATAAATAATGCCAGCCTATCCAAATCTTTTAAAGCAATCGCTACTACGTGACGAGGTCCGATAGTCAAAGCTCATTTTCTTTATTTTTCTTTTCTTTTCTTTATTTTTCTTATTTTTATTTCGTCGCTTTTAGAAAGCAGATTATGCTCTCGTATTTTTAATTTCGTTGTATTTTCCGATCTCGATGTTATCGCTTGAGTCGGCCGAATGCGTAATTCACCTCCTATTTTCTTTAAATTACTACCGAAATGTTTAAAGTCCGCATAAATTCTCTCTGGAATTCGATTGTTTCAGTTTCAAATTGCAGTTATTCTTATGATCAGAGGAATGATGTATCGTGTAATTCAGTAATTGAGGAATCCAGCTTCCATTAAGTGATGCATGATGGAAAATTAAGGAATCACTTAATTCAATTTATTAAGTGATACATCCTCAGGAGGGGGTATGATGCATGAGGGTGCACTCACCCTTGGTGGGTGAATGTGATCCTCATCGACCAGAGGCATCGTCTCCTACGAACCCCCGCTGCTCTACATCGTCTCGTGTGGAGTCTCCATCCGATCGGGTATGCTGCTAATCTCACAAATTGCTCAATTGGCACCCTAGCCTTCCACCTACCCGCAAAGAGTTTCGCATTCCATCGCATAAGCTGCTATTAACAAACCACAAACAAGAAACCAACAAAAACAAGATTAAAAAAAAAGGTTATGGTTAGCTAAAAATCAAAATGTGGGGTACAAACCAAGCATTAAATGAAGCTGCTCAAACTCCCTACAAGGTTTTCTGGTCTCCCTCGCAGTTGAACTCATGTGGGGAAAAATGGTAAGATAAAAAAGAAATGAGATTGCTCCAAAACTTGTGATGTGAATCACAAGTTCATTGCCTTTCTTTCTCATTAGGGCACCATCCCCGACAACGACGCCATTTGATTCGTTTGTGCCAAGTAGGTGTTTCTAAATCAACAAAATTTATAACCTAGGATTCCTACTATTGACATAGCAAAGCTACTGCAGTATAGTGGCTCTAGGGTCGAACACAGGGATGGGTTTTCTTCGTGAGAGAAGAGTTACGCATCAAAATGGTGTTTTCTGATTTATAGGGTTTAAGTGGAAAACAAAGGCGTGTGAATGGCTGAAGACCGAAATAACCGATGTAAAAAGTTAAGAGGAGAAAATCCTTGAAGTCTCGGGCCACTGGCTTACTTGCCTCTAAGTTAACCGACATGTCCCCTGCTTTTATCCGCATTGGGAGCATGACATATGTCATTTCCCAAACCGATCTTCATTTAACTTAAAATCTAAACTCCTAAGTGTTTTCCTTAAAGATGGCATTTGATTAGCATGAATGTCCCTAGTGAAAACACATCTAAAAAACACTTAATTCTACAATAATCCATTGTGGAGACAATTCAATCGAGCCTCAAGTGATCTAGTGAAAGAATCCACTGAACCTAAAAAGCTTGCCAAATACACATTAGAGAGAGCATGCTTAAGAGATTTTAACCTAAGGTGAGAAGTAGGGGCACAAATACCCTTAAATACATACATGAAGAGCATGAGAACACGCGGCTGCCTAAAAAACAACACCTAGTGGCCCCTTCAAGGATCAGGGTTTTAATAGCATCCCTTGATTTGTCATCATCAAGGTGTTTTGGGCTACCAAGAAAGTGCAAGAAAGTGAAGGAGAAGAGAAAATCACCAATGCAGAGAGTGTGGTGAAGCTTCGATCCAACCCGACCGATTGATCGAGTGAAAAGTTTCCATTTGATTACAAGTATAGCCGAGCTTATATAGTTAGAATAAGGAAATTACAATAATGTTTAAAAGAACCAAATTTAAGGAGGGCAAATTTGTATAAAACCAATTAAAAAGTGGCGGTCAAAAAGTAAATAACAGCACGAGCAGTTGTTCAGGTTATAATTGCAACCCGTTAAATTTGTAGGTTGCCAAAATTTGCAATCCCTAAAATTTCAACAGTTTGCTCCTCCCTTCTTCAATAATTTTGTTCCAAATTTCCGATGGATTCATGCATCTTCGACCTGGCCAGTTCATCGTAGGTTTGCCAAATTGAAGAAAATAGAAGGCATTCACTGGCAAACTACTAAAATAGCTACAAATGTGACTGCGAGCGTGCCGGACCCCAAATGTATTGACCGAAAGAGTTGAAGTAGATTAGTACACAAAAAGGGCATAAAACCTGCTATAAACAAGGTTTAATATTGCACTATTTGGGTACTAATCAAAGACCTGTCACAAAATCCATGGTGATCTTCTCCCATTTCCATACTAGAATAGGGAGTAACTGTGATCTCCCATCTGCCTTTTGATGCTCGCTCACCTCGCCGACAAAGCTGTGCATCTTGGAGATTAAACTCGCGATCTCTTCACCCATTCCACCGCACGTTCTTTCAAAGTCCTGTACATCTTGAAACTACTTGGATGCATAACATAAGCAGATGAATGCACCTCTTCCATAATGTCTCTCTTCAGCTCGCCACACTCTGGCACACACATTCTTTGTCCTTTCACTATCATGCCGTCTTCTCTGATTTGAAATTATGCTTTCTTTCCCCTTTCCATCTCTTCCTTAAGCTTAATCATTTGTGGATCCTGCAACTACCCTGTCCAGAACTGATCCCCTAGGAGAGGTCTAACATGAAATGTGGCTAACAAGGCTCCTGAATCCTCAGCCTCCAATATCACCTCTAAAGCTCTCAGATCCACCAACAGTGGAAGATAACCCGATCTCATATGAGACAAAGAACTCTCTAGTCACTTTTCACTAAGGCATATGCTACGACATTAGCTTTTCCCCTTGATGGTACTCGCAGGCAGTCAGAAGTCCTTAATCAACCTGCCATCTTCTTTGCCTCAGGTTTAACTCTTTCTAGGTGAAAATATATTGAAGACTCTTATGATTTGTAAAGATCCTATAAGGAGCACAATATAAGTAATGTCTCCATATCTTTAGGGCAAACACGACTGTTGCAAGCTCTAAGTCGTGTGTAGGGTAATTCTCCTCATGCTTCTTTAGTTGTCTAGAGGCATATGCAATCACCCTATCATTTTGCATCAAGACACAACCAATGCCCGCCGAGAAGCATCACTGTAAACCACAAACCCATCTCTTCCATTGGGCAAAACTAGAACTGGAGCTGTAGTCAATCTACCCTTTAACTCCTAGAAACTCTGTCGGCAGGCATCCACCCAATCATACTTGACATCTCCCTCACACTCGTTAACGGGGGTTGCTATCCCTGAGAACCCCCTCAACAAACTTCCAATACCTGTTAAACCAAGGAAGCTCTCGAATTCTAACACATTCTTTGGCGGCTTCCAACTTCACTCATAACTTCTATTTCCATGGGGATCCACACTCACCTCCTCACCAGATCATGACCTAGGAATGCCACCTCGTCAAGCCAAACCGGCACTTCGCTTCAACAGATACAAACAAGTCGCCTCCTTTAGTGGCCTCGTAACACAATCCTTAGGTGCTCTAAATGTTCCTCTAGACTACTTGAATACATTAGGATATCATCAATAAAGACTAAGTGACCGAACCTATCCAAATACCTACCGAATACCCTCTGCTCATCAAATCCATAAACGACGGCATTAATAAACCAAATGGCATCACCAGAAACTCATAATGCCCGTAGCGTGTACTGAATGCAGTCTTAGGTACATCACCCTCCTACACTCTCAACTGATGATACCCTCGACCTCAAATCTATCTTGGAGTACACTCGAGACCCTTGGAGCTGATCGAATAACTCATCGATCCTGTGTGAGTGGATACCGGGACATGATGAAAATTCTATTCACCGTCTGCACCCATGCCACACCGAAAACTCCCTGCCTTTCTCATGAAGAGAACTGAGCCCCCATGGGGATAATCTTGGCCGAATAAATCCCCTTACTTAACAACTCTTCTTAATCGAGCCTTAAGCTCCCTCAACCCTCGCAGAGCCATCCTATAAGAAGGAATGGAAACAGTCGTACCCCTGGATCAAATTAACGGTGAACTCCACTTCTCTCTCTATTTGGAGGTAATCCCGCAATATCATATGGGAATACATTTGGGAACTCTCTAACAACTGGAATCTCATCCACTAGAGTCCCCTTATTCCCTGTCTCCACCACATATGCCAGATGTGGCTCCTGGGTCCACTAATGTATATGCATCATGATCAAGGATAGAAATAATACCAGTAACCACATCTAAAGCTGCATCTACATCCTATTGAGTCACAGCATAAACTCTGGCCTGAGTATCACGGTCTCTATCTCGTATCCCCCCGGGCACTACCTCGCTCTACCACAATCGCCCCACCGCGGCTACACCGGTCCCTCTGTTTCGGGGGGAAACCTCCCTGAAGACCTTTGAGTGCTCATCTTTGGTGCGGGGGTAGCTAGGCTAGCTATTGATGTCTCTGCACCAATCAACTGAGAACACTCCCTAATGAAATGGCCTTCCTGGCCATGGTGGAAACACCCTGTACTATATCTCTTACACTCCCCAAAATGTCGCCTCCGACACATATCACAGACGGGAGGAATACTCCTCCGTGCCATCACAAGGTCAGGGGCCTGGATCATCCCCTCGACTAGAGGCGCCCCGACCTACACTCCTACTCTCGTGAACCTCCTACCCTTGCTTCTCTTTTTACTGGACTGACCAGAGCTCTGTTGAGAAGTGCCTGGTGCACTCCTCTTACTTTCCTGCCTACTCTGATACATAGCCGTAGTACTTTTCTCAACCCTCAGAGTGGCCTCAACTAAGTCCCCAAATCTATTCTGAGGAACCACAGACAAATGAACTCTAATCCGGTACTATAATCCTGCCAAAAACCGCTTGCACTTCAGGACCTCATCAGCCTGAATATATGGAACCAATCTGACTAGCTCTGAGAACCTCTCTCATACTCTGATACTACCATGTTCTTCTGCTCTAATATGAAGAACTCCTTAATCTTCAAATCCTGTGGACTCGAGGAAAGAACCCGTCAAGAACTGTCACGAAACCGGTCCCATGATACACCATCAGATGCCTCCTATCCACAAAGATCCCACCAATCCTTAGCCCCGTCTCTCCATAAGAAAAACTTGAAAAATAGGACCCTTCCGATCATCTCAGGTAGCCCATAACTCCAGAATCTTGCTTTACTCGGCCCAACTATGACCAAGCTTCGCCTCCTCGATCACCATTTCTATCATATGGCTTGGCGCCCAACTTCTGTACTCACTCTATAGACCTCCTAGGCTCTTCAAGAATCTCTGTGCCAAAATTCACCCTACGTAACCCCTATAGAAGTTGTTACTTCCAACGATCAGAGGTGAAGCGGCCGTGTTGCTTCCCCGAAACCCGTATAAATTTTTTTTTTTCTTTCCTAAACTCAGGATTTTATAAAATTCCTAAGAGCATAACAAATTTCAGATATATGACATCTCCCAAAACCCAGATATATAGTTTACACTTTTAAAAACATGGCAACCAACAACACTTCTTCAAAACAAATTTCGTGACTCATCATCACATTTTCATAAACCAAAACTATGTACATACATATACACAACTTTACAAGTTTCAAGTATTTTCTTACAAAAGTTAGTTAATACAACACTTATACTACAAGTCAGGAGAATCCTAATATGTCCTAGCGTCCGGCGTGCCTGTACCTGAAAAATAGTTTTTAAAATAGGAAAATAATGTGTTAAACGAGCTCAGTGAGTATATGCTTTATAAAATGCTTGTTTTTTATGAAAATATCTCAAAACTGTAAAACTATCCTTTACAAAACATTTTCCAGAATCCTTGCTTGCTTGTTGTAAAAGTTTCTAAAACTTTTCATCATATGCTTGCTTGTTTTGCTTTAAAAGTTTCATAAAAACTTTTCATAATATGCTTGCTTTCAATGTTTCTAAAACATTTTAGAAACTGCTTGCTTGCTTTAGCTGTAAAAGTTTCTAAAACTTTTCATCAAATGCTTGCTTTAATAGTTTCATAAAACTTTCCATTGTATGCTTGCTTTACTTACCAGTGGTTGATTTTTAAAACTCTGTGAAAAAGGCTTATGAATAATGATCAACCACTGGAGGCCTTTCTCGTCATTGCACTTAAATAACGGAGCCCTGGGCTTCAACCGTGCCCGTGGAAGGACCTGGGTCCACATCACCTAGGTGGAAGGGCCTTGGCCCAAATCACATTTTCCGATAAATATGGTGGAAAGAACTTGGTCTACGTCACCATATAATAGCTAGCGCGCTAATCCTATATACTCCAGTACGTGCCACGGTCCCCTTTAATATGCCATGATGCATGAACTAAGTTTGCGGACCAGGAAAATCTAAAATGCATGAAATGATGTCCTAACTTCACTGTACACGTACTGAATACCTCTGACCGGTATGCTTGCTTAAAACTAGGGATTTCTAAGGTCCGCTTTATAAAACACACTTTTTGTCGCTTTTGTTTTTGAAATATGGTTTTACACAAATCAAACCATTGCTTCGCTTGTTTTTATAATATGGTTTACAATCGAACCATTGCTTGCTTGAAACATGGCTTAATACTTTAAACTATCAAGCCATTCAAATATAGTTTAATACTTTAAAACCATTACATACAAGTGGAAAACGATTTATAAAAAATACATTAGTATTTAAAAATAGAGTTTAGAACACTCACCTTCCTTTTACAATAATTGAGCACGACTTCACAATTCTGCCGCCTCCGCTATTACTCTACACATTCGATGTATTAGACTACACACGTCAGCACAACTAAGCAATTTTCACATTTGGTGCTACCATTAAATTTTTCAGAAAATATGTGGGCCCTAAATGCCATTCACAAGCATATGGCCATATTCTAAACTCAAGGAACTTTCCATAGAGTCTAAAAACACCCGAAAACATTTCTGAAAATTATGTCTTGACTGTCTGAATAAAATCCTAAAATAGGGGTTCCGAAATTCACCAGATCATCCGAAATAGTCCCAAAATTCCTAAAAATTTTAAACTTAGTCCAAAATTTGAACTGAAATTTATGGCATGTCACTTCGCTTCAAGAAAATTCCAAGCCATTACATATCTTGAGGCCCGAAACACAAGTAGGGAAAATTTCACCTTCTTGTGTTTGACTAAACGTAAAGATTTTTGTGCCCATGCGTAGCCCTCGTCGCGTAGACCAACTTTGCCTTCTACTCTGACAAAAGTTTATGATCCGATTTCCGTAGATCTGAGAGAGAAGCTGGAAAATTAAATAAAAATCCTCTCCACGCCTTCACTCCGTCCGGTCCCACGCACCACCTTTTGACGTTTTGATTTTATCTTTTTTTAATTATTACATATTATTATTATTATTTGGATACATAGCTTATATTGCTTTATTCGAGTCCGTTTTTGCCCCAAAAAAATTTATTTATTTTCAGTTCAATTATTTTCAATGAACTTTAACTCAAGCCATTTCCTGACTTTCGAGATTTTTGTAAAAATCTCGTCCCTGAAGTCACTAGCAACTTATCACCCAGAAATTCGTAAAATATTCAGACTTTCTCAGAATTTGACGAAACTTTTCTACGTCACTAGATTTCTCGAGACGAATTTAATCTACAAGCAAATCAAGCCACATATATGAGATCCAAAGAATTTTCTAGGTCAACCATTCCTCGACAATTTATTATTATTATTATTATTTTTGAATTCCATACTCAGACTTTCACCCTCCACTTTCCTTAATCGTGACAAGTGCCAATTTTTTGAAAACTTTACAATTTCATTCTAATAACAACTTCAAACATACTACTATGACACTAAATAATTAGTGTATTCTCAGGCACATATGCGACCCTACGGTTACACATACCGTACACCCTCACCACAAGCATAAATACAGCCTCTAAGGGCGCTTTACAATATTCATATATTTCTTTGTTATTTTTGAAAGTTACTACTACACCAAATTAATTCAAAGATCGTTCCCAAATTTCTATGGTTTTTCTAAGATCACGAGCAGATTGTTCATATCTAGCTCTTTCTCAGAGCTCACGCATATTGTGAATATTCATTAGAGTTGTGTTCTATTTTTGTTTTCCATTGAAGGCCTTGTTTAAATAATTTTGTTTTCACATTTACAAATTCTTTTTCAATTTTATTTTCATGTTCTTTTGTGATTTCAGTTATTTTAATTTAATTTGCATGTTCTTTTGTGATTTCAGTTATTTCATTTATTTTTTCTTGTTTTTCTATAATATGTGGTTTTATTACTTCATTTTCATTTTCCACACAAATTTTGTTTTTGCAACAAAAACCTTTTGTGACATAAAACTATTTGTTAGGATGAGAATGGGAATTACCACAAATAAATAAACTAGAAACAAAATACCCAACCTCTAGTAGTATATATAAAAATGAGAATGGAAGTGCTAGTATAACTTTTTTGAAATTACAAACCATAAATATATAACCGTAATCCGAGTTAGTGAAACCGAATCTATACATGTTAATGTAGTAAATATAGAAGAAAAGGAAATTTTGTTGGGTTATAGAAATCGTAGAAAATTTATATAGAAACTCGTAATCATTAATGTAATGTTAGAAGAATTTGAAACCAAAAATACTAGATGAACCAATAGATAAAGAAAACTTTATAGATATAATGTGTACAAATTATTTAGATGACCAAATTATTACAAAACTTCATAAAACAAACTTAGTTAAAAAATTTTTAGATATAGAAGTAATAAACCAAGGTAAATTCAAACCACAAGAGAAAAGAAAAAAATAAAATGAAATAATTGAAATCACAAAAGAACATGAAAATAAAATTGAAAAAGAATTTGTAAATATGAAAACATAAGTTTTTAAACAAGGCCCTCAATGGAAAACAAAAATAGAACCTTCTAGTAGTTATTCACACCCAATACATGAATACAGAACAATTTTAGATATAGACAATACTCGTTGTGACACCCCAATCCCAAGGGCTTTTTTTTTTTTTTTACTACTATATGAAGTCTGTCGCGACAGAGACTCGACAGACAAATCTCTTTCATGAAAGAATAACTCGCCACCAGCCTTTTCGTAGCGCGGCTCGGATCAAGGTTTGTCGCGCGCATGGCCTGGTCTATCCCAAGACGGGTCTCGTCACACGCTGAAGGCCTTTGCCCCATTGTCGGCATAGAATGCCATGTCGCGGACGTAAACTCTTAGCCCCGCTCTAAACCCGCCAGACAAGAAAATACCTCATAGACCTAATATCTTTTGTCTAGGCCAAACTCTGTCGCGACATAAAAACCCCATCCAAGGCCAAACTCTATCGCGACATGAAATTTCTTTGTCATGACATAGAAACTCCTGGCCTTGAAAAAACTCTGTTGTGACACAAAAACACTCAGTCGCAACATAATTTCTCTTCACCTTGGTCAACTCTGCCGCGACATAAAATTATTTTGTTGCGACATAAAAACTCTTGGTCTTAACTAAGCTCAGTCGCAGCATAAAAACACTCTATCGCAACATAAAATCCCTACCCAAGGCCAAACTCTGTCGCTACACAAAAGTACTTTGTAGCAATAAGGAAATCCCTACCAAGACCAAACATGTTGCAACACGAAGGGTGCAACTTGTTGTGGCCGCCTTCGGGCCTACGACAAAAAACTGTCGCAACATCACGCGACAAAGAAGCAAGTATTGTCACGACCAAGCAAACCAGTTGTACTGAAACTATGTCGACACAGGAACCCCGGCCACGCACACGTGACCGTAAACTCGTTGCTACCAAGAAACCCCATCGCACTCCAAATCCTGTCTAAACCTCGCAATATCCTTTTCGTATCGCACCCAGCCTTTCCCAAGACACTCTAAATTATTACAATGGCCTCAGCATGATAAAGACAACACAAAAATCTGGGAAAAACCTGTCAAATTGTATTACAACTTGAGTTTTATTACAACTCTTTTCTTTTACATAGCGTAAAACCTGATAACCGGTCTGCATTATTTCAGCAAATAGAGAATAGTTTTTGCTAATTTGGCCTTCTTTGCCATTAAGGCCTCGGATGGCCTCCATCTTCTGGTGGGCCTCCAATACCTAAAAAATGTTTTCCAAAGACGGGGTGAGTAATGCTCAGTAAAGAAATTCTCCTACAAGGGCTACTCCCCACCTAAGTGTACAGGCAATGCCATGACTTAACATTCATTAACACATTGAGCAAAACATACGCATTTCTATATGAATGCTCTCATGTCATGCTAATGTCCCAAGCCCTCACTGACTCCCTCACCCATGCTCACGTCATGTATGAAAAACCTTCATTTCCAAAACAAAAGATTTTTATTTTATATTTCAAAATTTTGGATAGTCTCTGAAAAACCGCTTTATTCAAAAGCCATGTGACTTTTGTGGGTAACAAACTTTCCGGGGTCTCACCGCAGGCGTCGTACACCTTCCGACACTTTCGCGAACTTTCGTCTCTAGATACATATGTCTCGACTAAGACATGTGCTTTTCACCTAAGGGGGTGCGTTTATCCTTTCACTAATTCACATTATACTTCCAACCGTGTGACTCTGTGACATCGTCCCTTTTCGGTAGCCCACCATTTAAACACCAAACACGTTGTTCTTTCATGCCACGCGCTCACACCCGGCTTCACGCGATGTCCATGTGTGCATATGCAATGCGTAATGCCATCATTGCTCTTCATGTTACACGATGATTTAGAGCTACATGCAACATTTATGATTTATGGATAATCATATATACAACATAAAATTTATATCCATAATACAACTCATGTAAATACATCAATTTCAACATATATCCACATGATTTTTCACACACTTGCATGTCATTCAATCAATCAACAACACACAAAACTGGATCTTCATGTTCAAACCCAGAACAATACACACAAGCCAAAGATAGTCGACCCATGTCCAAACTCTCGACACACTACAACCATCATACTCAAGCCTCAGATTTCCATCAAGCACACCTTATTTTAATTGTAGTTCTAAGAACGTAGGGACCCGTAAATTGGTCGAATTCACCAACAGCTTAATTGCAACCGTTTTTTTTTTTTTTAATCACCCACCAAGCAGCTACACCTCATGGCTATTGAATGGCCCTTAGATAAGGACTAACCCGAGTAGGAGAGAACCTCCACCTCTTGGAGTTTGATGAAAACTCCAGATCTTGGTACCTACACGAAGCTCTTGTTGCGTAGATAAACTTTGCCTCTTGCTCTGAAGAGTTTTGATCGTTGCTTTGTTGAAGATCTAAGGAAATGTTGCCGATCATTCTTCCGTTCCTCTCCCCCTTTCCTTTTCCTTTCCTTCCCTCCTTTCCTTCATCTGTTCTTATCCACTACTTAATCTTTCTTTAGGGGTGTGACACATGGCTCCCATGTGTCCCCTTTTGTTTTGACCTTTTGGTGACAAGTGCCATTTATGACACCTAAGCCACTCATCACTTGATCTTTTCAATACCACACATGGTCTCACCATGTGGCATTTGCCACATGTCCCTATTTTAAGTCATGATGCCATGTGGCATCGTGCCACAAGTTGCCATGCCATTTGCTCACACAAGACCACCACGTGAATTTTCGACCACGACCGAATGAATTCATTGTGGCAACCCTAAACTTTGTGAGACGAATTTATTGGTGAGGTCCATTCCATCCCCTAAGGTCTAGGGAATTTCCAGACTTTCCACCTATACTAAAGTGACAATTTACCGTTTTGCCATTTTTCAAAAAAATTGATTTATTCTTGAGTTTTTACACTCGTAATCTTAGAAAAACCATAGAAAATTAGGAACACCTTAAATTTCACAGGTAGTAGTAAATTTTCCAAACCAACAAGAAATATATGAATATTGTGTGCAATTTTAGAGGAACCGATTGCAATTAAACATGGAATAAGAAACCATATTTATTTTTAGTTAAGAATAATTTTAGTATATCTGTGTTTATAAACCTTATAAAATTATATCTTTTAGGAACTACGCAAGAAGATTTAAATGAACCTATATTATATCTTTATAAGTTTGAATAGTTAAAATTGTGTAACCTTTCATATATAAAAGAATATGAACAAAAATTTAGGAAATATGTAATTCTTGCTAAAATTGATAGAATAATTCGAATATTTGAATAAACATTATTATTAAAATACAAGGACCGCAAGAGTTAGATTTATGGAATGAATTTTCAACCTCTGAACTCTCCTTATATAAAGTATTAGAGTAGAATTTGTAAAAACTTGGTTAGAAAAGGAATGTTTGAATATAGGAGAAAGAAGTCAAATAAAAGAACAAGATTTAAATAGACAACTTTGTAGAAGATTAAAGTTAGGAGAAGATTTAGATTTAGGATTTATAGATAGATACAAGTAGTATAGAAAACCTAAAAGCTATAAACAAACTTTTAGAAGAAAATCCAGAACTTATTATAAAGAGCATCCTTTTAAAACAAGATATTGAAAACCTGGAAAATATTGGATAAAAAGAAGAAGAACCAATTATAGCAAAAAACAATGTAAATGCTATTTATGTGGGCAAGAAGGCCATATAAAACTTGAATGTCCTGAACTTAAAAAATTGCCAAACGAAAGAAATAGAAAAACTCAAGTCAAAATTAATTTAATAAAATAATATGAGATTGATAGCAAAGATGAAGAAATTTGTAAGGCCCGAGAAAATTCCAATTTACGGAAAAAGGGCAAAATCGTAATTTCGATCAAAAATCCAAAATTTATTCTCTAGATCTCGGATGAAGAAATGGATTTCACCAATGGAATCGTCTTGCGAAATCTAGCTACCACGTCGAATTTCGTATAAATTCGAGACGGCCATTTGCACGCCGAGGCATCGAGTTTCAGTCGTAAAACTTAAATCGGCGACAAAAGTCACCTATATTATGTACTCCTGTGACACATGTTGCACGAGTAGAGAGATGATCGAAATGGACGGACGAGATAGTGCCAAATGTCAAAAATCCAAGCTTAGGGACATAATTGGCATTATTGAAATGTTTAATGATAATAAGGACAAAACAACAAATAGTGTTGTCTCCTACCTTAAGAGACCAAAAGAGAAAACGTAGAGAGAGGGGGATGCAGTGGGGTGCTGGAAATGGAGTTTTTGATTTTCTAGAGAGAGAGAGAGCCACTTCTCTCTAGATTTGCGGGCGATCCGACCGTCTAATTGCCTGGGACAAGAAGGAAAGTCGGTTTATCGACTATGCTTCTGCCGCGTAGTCTCAAGGCTTTTTTGAGTTTTCAACAAATCTCCCATGAGGTAGGGGTTTTATCCTACTTGTTTTACCATTTGTTTAAGTGTTTTGTGATGCTTGTGTTGGTTTGAGGCCGTGAGGGGCCATTTGATCGGTCCCAAAATCTTGGAACCGAAGTGTGGAAATTTTAGGGAAACTAATTTGGGCTGTTTGTGTTGGAAATTATGCTTTAAATTGTATTGTGGTGTGTATGAGATGGGAAACGACAATGGAATTCGGTTTCAAAAAGTGGAACCGAGAAATGATGAGCTGGTCATTCACGGACAACCCACTGTTAGTTTTTGACCTGCTAAAAACCATCCCTGCCTGCGGTGAATTGGATAAAACGCCCATGTGTTGTGCGCTTGAATTGGTTGAAATGAATGGTTTGAGCTGCGGTGGAAATAGATAGGTTAATGTAATGATTTTAATGTAACAATATAATGACATAATTATATAAAATATAATTGTGTTTAGGCCATCGATATATTTAACAGGGTTAATACATAAGCTTTATGTGTTAATCTGATTTCACAAATTATAGCGGAATATAATCGTGGCGAGGCCATTGGAAATGGAATATGATTAGCCTGCGACAAATTCGGGAGTTGGTTGATATTGTTGAATCATGTGTGATTCTAAATTTGATAATATATGCATATTTGATATATTGGTATAAAAAACGATTTAGTGCATAACGCATTTTCATACGCACGTGTAGCTCTAGAAATTAGGTGAGTGCATGACATGAAAATTGAAAGAAAACGAAAAAACGCTTTTAAAATAACTCCATAGGATGAATTTGGAGAGTGGTTGGGAGACTGGTCCAATATCATCTACGAGACCCATGATCAAGCTTTGAAGTGTTCTCCAACACATTCGTTCTGAGAGAATTATTTTTACCGATTCTTCTGCAGAGTATAGTTTCGAAAAACAACAAGAATTGTTTTTGAAAAAGATGTTTTCACACATATTAAGTCATGTGAGGGAGTTTTGAGGACTCCTGACGAGGTTAATAATTAGACATTCAAGTAGATTCACACTTCTGCTTGAATGTGTGTTTACTTTGAGTATCAGATATGCACTTAGGTGAAGAGTAACCCACTTAGGTGATTCCACCACGGCATTAGCTCACCCTGGCTTCAGGAATTACATTGCTTTCAGTACTGTGGAGCGATTCCAGGAAAACGACTCATCATAGAGACCGCTTAAAAGAAAGTCTTCCGGGATGTAGCTTTGCTTTATAATGTAGTACATGTGATAGAATGTTTTAAACTTTATTATATGTTGTATAAGAGTAAAAATTAACTCTTGAAACTATGGTGCATATAGTCATCGTTGATGAGTATATTAGTATACCCAAGAGGCCGTTTTCAATTACAAATGTTATATTGGATTTTTTTGGGACGGCTCTGTATATGGTATGAGCCCCGTACGCAGGAGACTCCGCCCGATTCGTGAGAGAGGTCGTCACCCCGACATCCACGAGTGCTTCCGCTGGTCGACTCCGGCAGTCAACGGACACCCGGTTTTGGGCCACAAAATTATTAATGAATTAGATTTTTGGAGTGATACCCTAGTATATATAGCTAGACGCATGAAATGGAGGAATTCTTAAAGATTAACCAATAATTTAAGAAAACTCAGAGATTAGTTAAGTAAAGTATTTTTATAAATGATTTAATTATTTATGACTAACTTTTTGTTTACAGAATAGGCTCAAAGGAGAATTTCAAAAGCAAAAAATCCTTTCAATTTGGAACCACATTTTTAAATGAAGTTTTAAACCTAAAAACCTTCACTTCCTAAAAGAGATATAGAGATTTTCAAAATTTTACTTAGAAAACAAGAAATAAATTTTTTTATCTTATTGGAGAAACTCAAAGCATGTCCATTTGGAGAACCAAGCGTTTAGAAAAAAATTTTGAACCCAAAAATTTTTATAACCTCTAAAGAACAGGATTTTATAAACCAGCTTTGGGTAGATTCACAAGAAATGTCCTACGTCAGTTATGATGCAAGCTTCTGGGAGAATCTAGATGAAGAGAGTTATGCTAATCTAGAGAATGCAATGGAAGGATAGATGACATCAAATCATGCAATAGTATTCAACTTTGCAAAGAAGCCCTCAGTAGTCTGATAAGTTAGAACCAAATTCATTCTCATCTCAAAAGCAAACAAGAGAAGAAGGAAACATGTAAAAATATGGAGAACCAAAGATAAGCTCAACCCATTTGTCCTTACTTTGATGTAAAGAGTACCAAGTACTAGACATTTGTCCATATTTAACTTGTCTATAAAGGACAGATGTACCGTTTGTCCTTATAGGTTTTAATTTCAAACTTTTACTTTGTACTTTGGGACACTTGTCCTCAAAGTCATTCATTTGTACATTTGTAAGTAGCCATAGCCTTATCACTTGGCTTTAATGTCAAGTTAGGTACCTATTTGTAAATAGTTTCATTTGTCTTTAGTATGCCCACTTTCTATAAATGAAAGTGTTAGGGAGTATTGAAAAAAAGAATGGATGTATAGAGAGAGAAATAGAGAAAAGAAACCACGAGTTTGCAACTTGTAGATCCAACTAGACATCTTTTATTGGTCAAAAGTAAGCTTTTATTTCACTTATCTTTGTTCTTAATTTTATCTTTATTATTTAGGGGGAAAAAGGGGTAAAAGATAAGTCGGGAATTTGATTTGATTTTAAAATTTTTCTATAACTATAATTAACATACATGGATCTTGTTATAATCTTTCTTATAGAAAATGAAAATTTTTATAACAATCAAATTTTGAAACCCATGTTTTGAAAGAGGAATTTTAAAACTAGAGTATGAACCATTTGACCTGCTACCCGCTTAGTCCGTAAAGGTATTTAGGACACTCTCGTTCGTTTTTCATATAAAACCTAAAGGTTTTAATGTGGTATGGTCTTGTTTTTCATTTTCCTTTGGTTTTATTACTTCACAATTCCCACGCATTTTCTCACATTTCACTCCCTAAATCTCTTAGTTCAAATGGATTTTCACTCATGTTCTACGTGATTTTGGTTTTTCTCCTAAATTTAGTTTTTCAAATTGTTGGAAAAGATTATCTATTTTATTTTCTTTTGATTTATTTGTTTTCTTAACTAATTGTTCAAGGATTTGATCTAATTTTTGGTTAAGTTTTTCTAATATTTCCTTTAAGTTTTGTTGTTCAACTTTTATTTTTTCTATTTCATTTCTACAAATTTTATCTTCTTTAACTATTGTTCTTTTTATATACTTAAAATTAAACTAAAAATTTTAAAGTCTTCTAGCTTCCTTTCTAATTCCTAAAGTTGTATTACAATTGTTTATTCTTCTTTGTTGTATTTCTTGGATTTTTTCTAAATTTTTTATTTCTTCATTATCACAATCACAATTTCCTTCTTGTTTTTTATGTTCTTTAAACTACTTTTTGTTATTTCTAATCGTATTTCTGAGCGCGTTCTTAAAAATATTTAATTTCTTCTTTTGTAAATTGAGGGTTCATAAATTTTCTTGAAGTGTCTACACCTATTTCTAAATTCTAATTCTAAGTTCAAAGAAGATGAGCTAACATAAAGGTTATCAATATAATATTTTACTATTTCAGTTTTGACTAAGGTTTTTGTATCAAAAAGTTCTTCGTAAGTTTCTTTTACAGTATTTTCGTATTCACACAAATATTTAAGAAAAACAAGGTTCTTAATATCTTTAGTAAGGTTTTCAATAGTTGTGTCGTGACAGAATACCTCTGTCCTGCGCGCCTAGCCTTGGTGCCCTAGCATTGTTGTGCGCGCCCTGCCCAGTTTGTCGCACTCGTGCACGCTTTGTCCGGTTTGTCGCACACGTGCACACAGCTTGGTTGCGACGCAGTGCTTTCCCCACTGTCGTGACATAGAGCGCTATGTTGCGACATGGAAACCCAAGTCTTGGAACATTGTTGCAACGGAGGGTTCACTCAGTTGCAACACAAGCTTAGGCAACTCTGTCGCGACACAAAAATACTCCGTCGCGATAGAGAAATCCCTACCAAGACCAAACCTGTTACAACGCGAAGGGTGTAACACCTAACCTCTTGTTGTGGCCGTCTCGGTCGCGACAAGGAAACCTCTGTCGCGACATCGTCACGAAAGAGAAATGAAGATGTAACGCCCCGGGCCCCGAGAGAGTGCACATAACTGCAGGGCATGATATGAAACACCTAAGTATCACATCAGGGTATTCTTGAGATGTGAAATTGTGAAATCATAAAATTATGAACCCGGAAAGTTGTACTAAAGCAAGGGTAAAACTTTTAATCAGATCTAATGGACATGAAGGGCATACTAATCAAAGAAGAGTCATGCCAAAATAAAAATAACAAGAGTTGAAGTGTAATTCTTTAGAGATGGAGGACCAAATGTTAATTAAGGTATAAATGAGACTATAAATAGGGGATGAGACACAAACATCTCATTTTGTCTCACAAAAATTAGGGCTCCATAGTTGAGAAGAGAGGAGAATAGAGAAAAGAAGAGGAAGAAGAGGGAGAAGAAGTGGGAGAAGACCAAAATCAAGTATGGAATCAAGTGTATTTTGATGTTCAGTGGCTTCTTTGCATGAATTTTCCATGGAGATTAGTTGCTCGTTTCTGGTGGTTTGCAAAGAGATATCACAATAACCCCAGAATTTTTGAAGTTTTGTGGGGAAACCCTGAGCTGGTGTAAATAAACATGGAATCATCATAATTATGTGTTTTTGAGGAATTTGGTGACCTTAGGATGAACTACAGGATTTTCACCAGGTTTGTAGGGAAGAGTGTCCCAAACCACCAATTCAAGGGTTAAGTGAGTGGTTCGGGATGAATTCCATGTTGATTTTGAGGTATTATGGAATATAGTTGTATGAATCATAAACAAAACAAAAGAGGGAAAAAGAAGCAATTCGGTACTCAAGTGGCACGACAAACAGTGGCTGCACCTGCACCACCCAACGTGCCAATCGACACCACCGCCAACGGTAAATCCAAATCTGCGACGGGTACCGATGGCTAAAGCTTTTAAGGGCCGTACCAAGCAGTTGTCCAAAATGCCCGTAATGTTGTAGTTGCGTATTACGGTTTCAAATTGCCACACCAATCAGGAGTATGAACCTTACTAATGATTAAGCAGAGTTCAAATAAGATCAACTCCAGCCAGAGTACCGTGAGCTTATTCCTCGCCGCCTTGTTCGTCGAGTGTGACTAAGTGCTATGAAGTACGTTAAGATTATGCGATTACATAGAAGATTAATATTTCACCGTATTCATTTGAGTGTGTAGGCTAAAAGAAAAGGCGGGAAAGTTGTGGAATCGTGCTCAAGTTTAGTAAGCAAAAGGGTGAGTGTTCTAAACCTATTTTTCAAATACTAGTGTATTATATTATAAACTGCTTACACCGGTATTTAATGGTTTTCGATGGTAAACCATATTTGAAAAGCAAGCAATGAGTTTAGCAAAGCAAAATGGTTTCTTGTAAATTATCAAACTATATTTAAAAGCAAACAATGGTTTTGAATTATTAAACCATGTTTCAAGCAAACAAGTAAGCAAATGGTTTTGAATTATCAAACCATATTTAAAGCAAGCAAGCAAGCAAAAGAATATTTTACAAAAATGCCTAACCAAAATCCTTTGGGTCTAGCAAGCATACCGGTCGAGGTATTCACGTGCACCTGCAAGGTGGTATCATACGCGGCATTTTGGGGATTGCTGTCACAGAACTTAGTCATGCATCATGGCATTTAAAGGAGACCGTGGCACGTACAGAGAGTATAAAGTTAACGAAGTTAAGTAAATTATAGTGATGGAGACCAGGCCTATCATAACTTCATATTTACCTAAGAAAGGTGAAGTGAAGTGTGCCCAGCCCTTCACCTAGGGGCGAGCGACCCAGTCCAACCACTCAGCACGGTCGTATGCTCAGGCTCCCGTGAAACCACTGGTGGCACAGCCAAAGTAGAAAGGCCCCAAGTGGTTGATGATTATAAGCATTGTTTATACAAGCTTGAAAATCCCATCCATCGTGGCCTGGCTGAGCCCAGTTCCTGTTTTGTTTTAAGAAACCATTGTTCTTTGTGCCCTGTGGTGATTTTAAAGCAAACTACTGAGCCTGCACCCTTTTATTTTAAAGCAAGCAAGCTGACAGCCTGGTGCCTCCCTGTTTATAAAATGTTCATAAACTTTTAAAAAGCAAGAGATTTGAGAAAAGTTTTATAAACTTTTAAGGCAAGCAAGGTAAGCAAGCAAGCAAGAGATTTGAGAAAAGTTTTAGAAACTTTTAAAGCAAAGCAAAGCAAAGCAAGCAAGCAAGGCTTCTGGAAAATATCTTGTAAAAGCAGAGTTTTGTCAGCTGGACAAGCCCGAAAAGTAAACATTTTATAAAACAAACACCACCAGTCGGCGAATTATTGTTTCTCGTTTTAAAACTATTTTCCAGTACGTACACTCTGACGCCGGAGCGTATTAGATTCTCCTCGACATTTGCAATGTTGTTTATTATCAATATTTTGTGGCGAAAATACTTTGAATTTTTATAATGGAGGACATGTATGTACATAGTGTAATTTTGTGGAAATGTGTGAGCCTGAGGCTCTTTTGAAAGGATATCGCTGGTTGCCATATTTGGAACAATGTAAATTGTGTTTACAAGATTTGTGGTAAAAGGAAAAATTTTTATAGGAGGTTTTAGCAAAGGTCACTACGCTTCTGTAGATTTTCTTACCAAAGTTGGCAATCTACTGGGATTTCAGGGGAGGCCAAGACACCTGCCGCTAGTAGGGGGTGGGAGTGTGTCAATATGGTATCAGAGCATAAGTTGGTATAACCTAAGGCTTGAGGAGAAAAGATCCTAACACAAGTTGGTAATAGAGCCGAGTCTTAGGAAAACGTGTGTTATACACAATTTACACTACTGGCAACCATGCATTTTCAAACTCAAAGTACATACATATGAAGTGATTCAAAGTATTAAACGGTTGATTTTTTGCAAATACAACACTATGTCAGGTAGAGGACGTAGAGGTCGTCCTAGGAGAGTCATTCCAGCGGTTTCCGAGCGTCCTGCAGTACTTAAGAGAGATGAGCACGTAGTTGGTTCCACTACCGCCTCTATGAATCGCCCAACAAAGCAGGGTCGCCGGACCATCTAAAGCCACCGACAGCTCAAGTACCTGAATTGTTTACTACAGAAAGGTGTGGCAATGATTGCACGTATAGTAGCCATAGCTAATCGTCAAGAAGGCGCCTCCACTCCCCCGCCACCCCAGAGAGGTTCTTCGGATGAACCCGAGGTCGATGAGAGAGTACGTAAACCGGGCGCTGCCATATGATCTGCCAAAGTGGTGATCCGTAGAGGCGTACCGGGTTATGGTTAGGATGAAGTAAACAAGGGCTCATTGAGTTATGGGTTGTACTGATGAGCAAAGAGAGTCTTGTTTTCCAATTTTCTCACGTGAAGACGTGTACTAAGGATCGGGTGGGATGCCTTGAGATGGAGGTATCCCACGGGCATATCATAGGACCACTTCACTGTAAGAGTTCACCGATAGTTCTTTCCTCGTAGTCATATAAGTGGATTCAAAATCGAGGTTCTTCAGATGAAGAATCAAAAGAATATGTCAAAGATCGTATCACGAGAAGAAGTTCTTAGAACTAGCTAGATTGGTTCCCTATATACAAGCTGATGAAGTCCTCGCGCAAAAGGTTTTGGCGGTGGATTACAACACATCGCGGCCAAGTCCGGGGTTCCTCGTATCGATCGGGACTTAGTCGAGGTCGCTCTCAGAGCTGAGCAAAGTACGACACTATGTATCGCAGTGTCAAGAGCAAGAGGAGCGCACTGCACTTCCCAACAAATCTCTGGACAGTACAACAAAAAGAGAAACAAGGGTAGAGGTTACAGAGGCCGAGGAGCTATCTCTAGTCAGGGATCGCAGGCCCCGCCAGTTAGCAAGTGGCAATCGTAGTATTCCTCCCATCTGTCATATGTGTCAGAGGCGACACCATGGAGAGTGTAAGAGATATAGTACAGGGTGTTTCCATTGTGGCCAGGAAGGCCATTTCATTAGGGAGTGCTCCTCGCTGATTGTGCAGACAGCAGCCGTACTACTACCCCATCACTGCAGACGAGCACTCGAAGCCTCAGTGGGAGAGGTTTCCAAGCAGAGGGGGCCAGCTTCACATGTACCGCAGTAGAGCGCCGCGATAGGTAGTGCCCCGTGTGATACGCACAGGCCCGCACCAGCCGAGTTTATGCCGTGACTCAGCCAAGACGCGCATGCAACCCGCATGTGGTCAACGGCTATTCAATCTCGATCAGCGATGCATACACATTAATGACCTGTAGAGCTACGCATTCATTTGCATCTAAGCCTTTCTTAGATCGCTTCCAGATAGAGACCCAACCATTAGAGGGTCGTATGAAAGTTTGCTTTCCAGCTGGAGATCTGTTAATCTCAGACAGAGTAGTTAGAGATAGTAGAGTTCTGATTGGGGACGTAGAGTTCCCACGGACTAGAGCTTTAGATATGAGGATTTTGATGTGGTTCTGTGATGGATTGGTCGTCTCACCATAGAGCCACATTAGATTGTTAGTAAAAGGAAGTAAAGTTGCATAGGCCAGTAAGTACTGTGGAGGTAGTCTTCAGGAATACGCAGAGAGTTATCTTCCGCATGATCTTCCGCCATGGCAAAGACAAGCTGGAATGCCGTAAGGGTTGTCGTATCATTCTAGCTGGCGTGGTGGAGACAGTGGAAGGAGGGGACTATGGTGGATGAGATTCCAACAGCCGGGGAGAGTTCCTGTGATGTGTTCCTGAAGTTATGATATTGCAAGATTACCTGCAAAGAAAGAGAGGTGGAGTTCAATTTACTGATTTGATCCCGTGGACTGCAGCTCATTTCCATTCCTCCTTATAGGATGCACTCCCAGAGAGTCACTGAGGGAACTTAAGGTCGGGTTAGAAGAATCTGAGTAAGGATTCATTCGATCGAGCATATCCCCATGGGGAGCTCCAGTTCTCTTCGTGAAAAAGAAAGATGGGAGTTTACTTCGCTGTGTGCATAGATTACAGAAATCTTTCGAACGTAGTTACCATCACAGAATCGCATTCACTCCTAGGATCGATGAGTTATTTGATCAACTCCAAGGGTCTCGAAAGTATACCCAAGATGGGATTTTGAGGCTCGGGTATCATCGGGCTGAGGGTGCAGAGAGCGGATGCAACGCTATCGCATTCAAAGACACGCGCAGGTTGGTGATGCCATCGGCTTTAATTAATGCTCCTGCCAGCCGCTTACGGATTTGATGAACCCGTATTCCAACCTTATTTCGATAGACCACATAGTTTTTACGATGATATCCCTAGTTGTATTCAGTAGTTCGGGGAGGAACATTTAGAACACCTAAGGATTGTGTCAAGGTAATCTCTAAGGAGCAACAAGCCAGCACCAAGTCGAAGTAAAGTGTCGCTGCTTGGATAGTGGTGGCATTCCCAGTCATGTGATTTACTTTAAGGGGGTAAGCTGATCCCTAGAAAATGTAAGCGCGGTAAATTGGAAAACCACCAAAGAATGTGTCAGGTCAAAAGCTTCCTCGTTTGGGCAGTGGTACTGTTGGCGAAGTTTGTCGAGGTTCTCCAAGCATAGCACTCACCGACTCAAGTCGACAAGGAAAGATGTTAAGTATGATTGAGTAGATGCCCTGCCACCGCAGTTTTTGAGAGCTGAAGGGTAGATTGACTTCAACTCCAGCTCTAGCTACCAATGGGAGAGAGGATGGGTTTATGGTTTATAATGATGCTTCTGTGCAAGGCCTTTGGCCTGTTTTGATGCAAATGATGGGGTGATTGCATATGCCTCTAGATGTACATAAAGCATGAGGAGAATTACCCCACACACCTTAATTTAGAGCTGCAACGTGTTTGCCCCGAAAATATGGGAGACATTATTTATATGGTGTTCCTGCACCTTTACAGATCATAAGAGTCTTCAAATATAAAGATTTTCACCCAAAAAAGAGTTAAACCCGAGGCAAAGAAGATGGTTTGAGCTGATTTGGCGACTACGACCGTACTATTTGGAAAATTATCTCAGAAAAGCTAATGTCGTAGTAGATGCCTTGAGTAGGGCAACATATCTTTTTCTCATATGAGATCAGGTTATCTTCCACTATCGTGGATCCGCAGCTTTAGGGGTGATATTGAGTCGAGATTCAGAGCCTCGATAAATGCTACATTTTATGCCAGACCGCTCCTAGTGGATCACCTGCTAAGTCAAGTAGGATCCATTGTGATGATATTGTTTAAGTAATAGATAGAAAAAGGAAAAGAAGGCGTAGTTTCAAATTAGAGAGACATTATGGAAGAAGAATATTCATCTGTATGTTATGCATCCGGTAGTACCAAGATGTACGACTTCAAAGAACACACGTGGGTGGAATGGGATGAAGAAAAAGAGATCGCGAGTTTTTCGGTCTCTAGGTGCCTAACCGCCACAGGTGAAGGCAGAGCACTCAGGCCCACAAGGAAGATGGCAAATTACCCTCATTCCGCATGGAAACGGGAGGCGATCACTATGGATTTTTGCGGACAGTCTTCCACTGACTCAAAGGCAACATGATGCTATATGGGTGATATTGATTCATCGCCAAAGCCCCGTCACTTTCTTTAACAAACACGCTTGAGATCATTGGAAAAGTTGGCCCGGGCCAGGTGGATGAGATAGTGAGACTTCATGGGGTTCCAGCTCATAGTTTCAGATCGAGACCAGATACCACATCCAGGTTTCTCGTCTAGTTTGCAAACGCCTTTAGGTACTCGCTCTTACATTTCGAAGACAAGATTTCATCCTCAGACGGATGGCCAGTCAGAGAGGACTATTTAGACGTTAGAGGATATGCTGAGAGCTTGTGTGATGGAATTCAAGGGGAGTTGGATACTCATTTGGCACTAATGGAGTTTGCCTACAACAATAGCTATCAGGCCAGTATAGAGATGGCTCCATTTGAGGCACTGTATGGTAGGAAATGTAGGACTCCAGAGCAGTCAGGATGAGGTTGGTGAAAGAAGGTTAGTAGGCCCGACCAGTGCGCATCACTGTGAGGAAGGGAAGTTGTTCGTGATAATCTAAAAGATAGCAAGAGATAGACAAAAGTTATGCAGACAACCATCACAGAGATTTGCAATTGGGAGATAGTGACCGAGTCTTTTGAAGATTTCCCTGGAAAGGTATTTTGAGATTCGGGGAAGCTGAGGTGCTTCTTAGTTCGAGATATATAGGACTCATGAGATTGGGGGGAGAAAGGTAAATGTAGCTTACATATTGAAGTTACCTCGTGAGTTATCATGATTCATGACACATTTTACGTGTCGATGTTAAGCAAATATCCTGCATCCTTCACATGCAGTTTGAGAACAACTAGTGCAGCTGTGCTGGAGAATTTGGATTTATGAGGAAACACCGTGCAGATTGTAGATCGCATGAACATGTGTTGAGGAGAAAAGTGATTCTCTAGTTAAAAGTTCTATGGAAGAATCATGAGAGGAGGCAAATTATCAGGAGCCGTGAGGCTCATGCTGCTTCGCCAACATTCTCAATTATTTTTCGAATAAGGTAATTTCCTTTCCTCGAGTTTAGCTCGCTCATTTTCGAGGACCGAATGCTCTGAAGGAGGGAGGATTTTGTAACGCCCCAGCCCCGAGAGTGTACAAGACATGTAAACGAGGGGCGTATAAGTGAGCACCAAGTGTCTATCAGGGTATCTGGAGATGAAATTGTGAAATCATAAAATGAGTGAACCCTAAAGTTGTAACAAAAGCAAGTAAAACTTTAATTGATCAAATGGGACATGAAGGGCATAATCAAAGAAGATTGTATGCCAAAATAAAAATAACAAGAGTTAAAGTGTAATTCTTGAGAGATGGAGGACCAAATGTTAATTAAGGTATAAATGAGACTATAAATAGGGGATGAGACACAAACATCTCATTTTGCCCCACAAAAATTAGGGCTCCACGGTTGAGAAGAGAGGAGAATAGAGAAAAGAAGAGGAAGAAGAGGGAGAAGAAGTGGGAGAAGACCAAAATCAGGTATGGAATCAAGTGTATTTTGATGTCTAGGGTTTTGGTATGAATTTTCCATGCTGAGATATTGTCTTGTTTCTAGTGGTTTTGTGGAGAGATCACAATAGCCCTAGAATTTTTTAAGCCAGGGGGAAAAACCCTAGTTGGTGTAAAATAAACATGGGATCATCATAATTATGCGTTTTTATAAGAATTGGTGGACCTTAGGATGAATTCATAGGATTTTCACCTGTGGTTTAGATATGAGGCCCGAAACCACCACCCTAAGGGTTAAGGAGTGGTCTGGGATAAATTCCATGTCGATTCTCGAGGTATTATGGAATATAGAAGTTTAGATGAAGAGAAATTGTACCAAAAGAGGGAAAAGAAGTGGCCCTGTACCCTGGCGTACCAGATTAAATGTATGCGGCCTACTCACCCAACAGAGCCAATGCAGACCGGGTACCGATATAACCTGCACCGGCATCACCAAACAACCTAAATCTGAAACGCACGATAATAAGCTGGTGACTCTGCATCGTTGTTGTCCAAAATGCCCACGTTGTAGTCAGGTATATTTAAGCCTAAATTACACAATCAATTGTATAGAACCTTACTAAATGATTAAGAGAGGTTCAAATAAGATTGGAACTCAATGAAAACTTAGCTTACTCCGCCCTCGCTCGCCGAGTGTGACCGCGCGCTTAAGTACGCTTAAGATTATGCTGACACGTAGGAGATTAATATTTCACGTATTCGCTGAAAGTGTGCGGGGGAAGCAAAAGCAAAGACGTGAAAGCCAGAGTCGCGTTCAAGTTTAGCAAGAAAAAGGTGGCGTTCTAAACCTATTTTTCAAATACTATTATATTATAAACTGCTTACATCGGGTATTTAATGGTTTGATGGTAAACCATATTTGAAAAGCAAGCAATGAGTTTGAAGTAGCGTGCTAAATGGTTTTGAATTATCAAACCATATTTAAAAGCAAAGCAAATGGTTTTGAATTATCAAAACCATTTGAAGCTAAACAATGGTTTTGAATTATTAAACCATGTTTAAGCAAGCAAAGTTAAGTAAGCAAATGGTTTTGAATTATCAAAACCATATTTTAAAGCAAGCAAACAAAAGTATATTTAAGAAATGCACCTAACCAAAATCCTTCCTAGTCTTAAGCAAGCATACCTGGCTGTAGGTATTCCGCACGTGCACGGTGGTGTTAGGCATCATACATGCATTTTCGATTTGCCTGGTCGGCAAACTTTAGGGTCATGCATCATGGCATTTCAAAGGAGACCGTGCATGTACAAGAGTATATGGGTTAACGCTGCATCCAAATTATGGTGATGAGACCCAGTCAATTCCACCATATTTACCTAAAGGTGAAGAAGTGCCCAGCCCTTCACCTAGGTGAGCGCACCTAGGTCCGCCACCCAGAAGGCTCGATGCCCGCACCCCGTGTTCACTAAAAAGTACGCCAGCGTGAAAGGCCTCAAGTGGTCAGATGATTTTATGTTACGTTTATACGCTTTTGAAAAATCAACCACCGGTGTATTCCGCTGAGCCCGTGCTCCCGTGTTTGTTTTAAGTAAACTGTTGAGCCCGGTGCCTCGCTTTTACTCAAAACGAGCGATCGAGCCTGCGCCCCGCGGGTGATTTTAAGCAAACGTTGAGCCCAGGCTCCCGTTTTTATTTTAAAGCAAGCAAGCTGTCGAGCCTGTGTTTCAGGTGCTTATAAAGTTTGATAAACTTTTAAAGCAAGAGATTTGATAAAAGTTTTATAAACTTTTAAAGTAAGCAAGGTAAAGCAAGCAAGCAAGAGAATTGAGAAAAGTTTAGAAACTTTTAAAGCAAAGCAAAGTAAAGTGGGCAAGGCTTCGAAAATATATTGTAAAGAGAGTTTGATGTAGCTTTGAGATAGCCTTCAAAAGTAAAACATTTTATAAAACATACACCACCGGAAACGCTTAGCCTATTATTTTCCGTTTAAAAACTATTTTCCATACGTACCCGCATCGGAGCCGATTAAAGATTCTTCTCTGACATTTGTAACAAAGGTCGTTATTAATAATATTTTGTAAGGAAAATTACTTTTGAATTTGTATAATGGAGGACATGTATGTACATAGTGTACTTGTGGAAATGTGTGACCGAGGCTCTTGAAAGGATATCACGGTCAGCCATATTGGAACAAGGTAAATCGTGTTTGCAAGATTCGTGGTAAAAGGAAAAAATTTTTATAGAGGCTTCAAAGAAGCAATACGGCCGTCACGTGATTTTCTTTCTATTCGCAGGAAGCAACGACCGTGGATTTGCGGAGGCGCACACCCGGCCGCTAGTAGGGGCGGTGTGTCGTAAGCACTGCTATTTAATACGAAAATACTATGTCGCGATCGAGCAACCGCCAGAGCCGGGCAGAACCATGTCATATCACAGTGGAACCTCTTTGTCGTGACGTAAGACCAAACTCTATCGCGCCTCAAGAAACCCCAAGCCGCGACCTAAAACTTGCCCAAACCTACACATTACTTTCTGCATTTCCGCACTCCATTTTTCCCAAGACACTATAATTCGTCTTAATGGCCTCGCGATAATAAAGGGTTATAAAAATTCCTGGGAAAAACCCGTCAAACTATATTAACAATCCAAATGAGTTTTATTACGCCTTTTCTTACATATCAAAACTAGATAACTCGTCCGTGATTTACATAAAAATACAGAATAAGCTTGCTACTCTAGCCTTCTTCAACATTAAGATGTCCCAGATGAGTTCCACCTCTCGTGTACCTCTGAAGACTTTGAAAACATTTTCCCCACCCACGGCGAGCAATGCCCAGTAGAGGAATTCTCCTACAAGGGTTACTCCCCACCTAAGTGCACATGCAATGCCATAATTTAATATTTATCAACACATTGAGCAAACATATGCATTTCATATGAATGCTCTCATGTCATGCTAATGTCTTGAGCCCTCACTGACTCCCTCACACATGCACACGTCATGTATGAAAAACCTTCATTTCAAAAACAAAATACTTTTGTTTTATATTTCAACTCCTTGGACAAGCCTCCTAAAAATTCGCGCGCTTGGTTCAAAGCCATGTGTCTTTATGGGGTAATGAACTTTTCAAGTCACCGCACGCCTTACACCTTTCTACTAGATCTTCTTTATGGATTCTATCGCCGGATGCATAGTCTCGACCAAGAATACAGGCATTTACTGAGTGGGGTACATAAATTTTTTCAAACCGTTCGACTCTAAGACGTCAGTCTCCTCTTTTTAGAGCCCACCACCATTTAAACACCCAACACAGTTCTTTCATGCCATGCACTCACACCCATTTTCACGCGATGCACCCCAGGTATATGCAATGTGGTGGTGCTACGAATGTTCTTATGTTAGCATGCGCTGATGAGAGCTACATGCAACATTTATGATCTCATGGATAACCATATCTACAACATGGCCAATTTACATCCATAATACAAACCCAAGGTAAATACATCAATTTCAAGATATATCCACATGATTTTTCACACACTCGCATGTCATTCTAATCAAACAACAACACACAAAAACCGTATCTTCATAAATGTGACCCGCATCAGCTATTACGCTCAACATGTTAGTCCATGTCCAGCACTGGCACACTACAAAATCATACTCGCTTCTCCGTATTTCCGCCTAGTACAACCCGCTTGAACTACAGCTTATGAGACAGAAAGGGACCCAGAAATCGTCCAGAATTCACCAACGCTTGATCACTACCGTTTTCGAATCATCCCCACCGGGTCAGTGGCTACACCTCATGGCCATCGAATGACCCTTAGACAAGGACTAACCGTATATGAGAGAACCCTACCTTCTTAGCTTGACGACAACCCGATCTTGGTACCTACACGGCTCAAGGCGAGATAAATCCTCGGGCTTCTCTTACTCCGGCGAGTTTTAATCGCTGCTTTGGTCGTGAGATCTAAGGAAGTGTCGCCGACGCTTCCTTCGCCTTCTCCCCTTTTTTTTTTCCCCTCTTTATTTTCCTTTCTTTCTTTCTACCTTTTCCTTCATCTGTTCTTATCCACTACTCTTGGATCTTCTTTGTAAGTGGCATTGCTTCATGTCTCCCATGTGTCCTCTTTTGTTTTGCCTTTTTGGTGACAAGTGTCAACTATGACACTTAAACCACTCATTGATCTTTTCAAGACCACACATGGTCTCACCATGTGTCATTTTCCACATGTCCCTATTTTAAGTAATGATGCAATGTGGCGCTGTGCCACACGTTGTCATGCCATTTACTCGTCTCACCTTGAATTACTTGAAATTTCAACTGCCTCAAAAATCTACGCAATTCGTCAAGGTAACTTACCTTCACGAGACGAATTTATTGGTGAGGTCTGTTCCGTCACTCGAGGTCTAGGAAATTTCTAGATTTCCCACATGTACTATAGCGAAAAATTACCATTTTGCCCATTTTCAGAAAAATTGAATTTTTCTCCTCGGGTTTTATTATCTCCCTCCTGCACCGTCTCCTAAATTTACACACATATGCACACAAACACATGCAAATATGCAACGCTATTCAATATTCAATGACTAAACCATACCGTCAAGCCAAACAGAGCATATCCGTATGCATCGTGGTCGTCTCCGCATTCCATGTTGCCTCTTCACTTCTGCTGCCACAACACCTTCACTAGCCTCACTATCTTATGTCATAAGACCTGGTCTCATCTATTCAAAATACGCACAGGTCCCTCCTCGAAGGTCCCATCAGCATCAATAACAAGCTTGCCCCAATCCACTACATGAGTTCGATCTGGAGTGTATTTTCGGAGCATAGAGACATGGAATACCTCGTGGAAACTCGATAAACTCGACGGTAATGCCAACCGATACGCAACTGTACCCACCCTCTCGAATATCTCAAAGCGGCCCTACGTATTCCCGGGCCGATAAATTTTCCCCGTTTGTCAAACCCGACCACTCACTCTTAGGGCATCACTTTCAAGAAGACGTGCGATCACCCTACTCAGACTTTAGAGTATGTGTCCGTCGCGCAGCTCTTCGCCGGCCCGAGTAGTGAGAAGACTGCTTCTCGCATCTCAAATCCACACATTCTCGTAGGTGTCTTTAATCACATCCGACCGATGACTTCTCCCACTTCGTCCAACAACCGGAGATTGACACGCTCCCATAAAGCCTTATAAGGAGCCATCTGGTATGTCACCGATAACCTGTTGTAGGAAAATCTCTACCAAGGGAAAATGCTCCTCTTAACATCTCTTAAGATCCATGAGCCAATGCTCACAAAGACGCCCCTCTGTAAATCAGGATACCCCTCCGATTGTCAGCTTGTTTGGCAGACGAAAAACAAGCATAATCATCAACTGTGTTCTGCATGGCTCTTGAAACTTTCAAAGGAGTCAGAACTTAGTATTTGTCCGACATTAACAGGATTAAGCACCCTGTAACCGCACAATCTCTCGAATGTATAACCTATAGAATTCCTCCAGTTACAAGGTCATCCCACAATTTTGACCTAAAAATGTGTCGCGACTTAGTGAGTCGGCTCCACTATCACCACACAACTTCAGATTATGCTCTTCGGATGTCCTAGGCAAATGAGTCATAAAATCCATCGTGATATGTTCCCACTTCCACTCCCCGGCCTCCACTGGCCGGAGTAGCCCCTGGCTGGCTCGTGCTCACCCTTTACCCGGGCTGACATTACGAGATATCGCCGAACAGTCCCCAACGCCGCTCTCAACATCCTACCCAAAGAAAACCATCGGCTTCGGCCTACTCAGATGTCAAATTATTCCCAAGCGCAGGAAACCAATGTCGCCAAGCATTATACTACCGTGGGAGTCCATGTAGGTCATTTCCTTACGTGAGCGGTTTCATGCGGATCCCGTGATCGCTATCCAATGAATGCAGGCGCTTAAAGTAAAAATCTTAGGGGGTCAGGATTTTGATTGACGGAGTAATCGATTAACTTAACTATTTAAGCTCAAAGAAAATGCGAATGATAGATCCTTATGTTTTCGCTCATCACCGACTAGGTAATACCCACCTCTTACTCACAATCTCATCTAGGAGCCACATGAATGGGTCTTCGAATTTCTAAAGATATCACATTAAAAGCTTTAAGCAAGACAAAGAATACCAGCTAACAAACACTTGCTTTAGATCGATTTCGCTTTTGATTCTTATTCCGTATTTGTGTTATCAAGCACAACGTGGTGCCTGAGTCTTCGGCTCACGTTGTCAAGAAGATACCAAACTAAGGTTTTAAAAGATTTTCCGCAAGTGTTTAGCATCGTGTACAACTTTACTTGAAGCATAAAAGAGGAATTGAAAGGATAATTTTGAAGGAGGTGAGTTTCCACCGTTAGGAACCCTATCATGGAGGGGTTTAGAACTCCATTAAACCGAGCTCCACTCATGATTAATAAAACACTAATCGTAATGCACTTGAGAAACACTTCAATCGCAAGGTCGATATAAAAACACAGACCTTGTAAAGAATACCAAGTTATAGAAACCAACTGAAAGATTATAAGTGACTAAAAACTCAGAATCAGAAGAAAACTAAGTACTATACTCTATGAACCCTAGCAAATTATGAGAAAACACTCTAACTGTTCAAAACCAAACCCTAGAATCCCATCAGACTTAACTCGGGTCTCTAAAGTGGGCTTAAATACAGCTTCACATGATTCTAAGTGGTGGTCTAAAGACGAGAGAGCGTGCCCTGCACCAAGATTGAAATCACCGTTCCGCTAGAGCCGCATGGTGGTACACCGGCACCAGTAAGTGTGTGGCATTCCGCATCAAAAAGTGCAACAGTACTCCACAGTCGCTGCATTCTGCACTTCACCATATTTGGTACCGGTACCATTGCTTCACTGCATGTGGGTACCGGTACCAGTAAGTGTGGTACCGGTATCACTGCCTCCGCAACTGCTCCTCTTCACTGTAGCACTACCTGGGGCCTCTCGACAGCGGCTGTAATCGACAACGATGATCTACATTTGTTCTCTGGAACCGAACCGCTACGGTAATGCACTCCGGACTTGAAAACTTGCACAAACATAGACGGGGGATTAAAAACCTCTATAAATGTTGCACTTTTATGTATCCAACACATCTCACCTATAACTTGCCAGTCCCTAGCAAGATTTTGAACCATAGTAACACCCATCACTATGAGGTTCAAGAAATGCGCTAAGGTGTGCTAAGATCGCGAAGTTTCCCATAAGGAAAAAATGAACATAGTGCTATAACTCGATTAGTATGCAAACCATTTGACTTAAATGAATACCACAGTCCCAAAGTAATGGACAAAATAACAAACTGTTACAAAATAGAGATACTCATAAAAGGGACCACAGATATGAAATAAGGCTGCAATGAGATCACTAAACTGAAATGAGATTCATTATAACTGCAAACATTTTACCATAACCAAGAAAACTAACATGCATAGAAGTCAAAGAAGAACATCCCACGAATCCAAATAAAAGGCTCTTGTAATTTGACCATGGACTACACAAATGTGGTTTGGCGTAAAACAAACGGGTGTTGGCAGCCACAAGGCCAAGGTCTCTACCCACTGCCAACACCACCCTATTCTAACCTAAAATGCTTACTTACTTCTTCATCCTCCTCCTCTTCACTCGAGGAGAATGCATCCTCATCTACACAATGTCCGTGCCTCGCTGAATCCCCCTTCCAAGTCAGGAGGAGGATCATCTACAACAGCTGGTTCTCCTCGTAGGATGTGACTCTCAAGCCCGAGCTCAGGATCCAGTCGCTTCCGCTTCCTTAGGATGCAGCATTTGAACCATCCTTTGATTCTACGCCTCCATCCTCTTTAAGGGGGAAAATTACTCCACCGCGTGAGTCGATCGCACGATGGAAGCCCCGTAAATAGCAAGGGATGTGCCGATTTCAAGGCCTGTATGTGGAAGAACTCGAATTTTTACTTTGGCCTTACGTGATGGGTCCCACTTAGGAAGAACTCTTTTTTCTACTAGAGCCCCTTATCCCAATACTTTCCCACCAGTTTGGGAACTATAGTCGAGAAGTGGATGCCTGCTTTTCGCCGTGGGGACTCCTCGTAAAGTCCCCTAATACACCATATTACCAAAGCATAGTCAATAATTTTTCCCAGCCATTACCTCATACAGAAATCCAGATTTCTTCCCTTGCTCGGGCAACTTCTCCTTGCATACTCAAAGTGCTTTCACTTCCCCGATGAAACCCCGCACAAAAGCCCCCCATGGGTACTAGGTCGGGTGCAATATGGTATTTGCAAAACGCATTCAGCATCAAACTCTATAATAGCCTTGAGCGGGTAAGGTCGGGTCATTGCAGTAGAGGGCGACATAATCCAAATGATCTAGCCGATCGAGTCAAGGCTAACCATTAACTCCGCTCCCAAAATCGTAGTCTCCAAATGTGGTGTCTACATTATGATTCTCTCTCAAGTCGAGTACACCCCCTCGACAACGGTCGTAAGAATAGCCTTTTACCTCACCAACAAATTGCATTCTCGACTAATAACGACACGAATGGGGTGAGTGAACAAAAACGTTTCAATTCTCATTCCCCGCTCACAATGGAAACCCCGCCTTTCAATTGACTGGACCCACTTTTCTCGCTCTGATTCTGATGATTCAGCAAACATAGCCTCAATTTCTTCATCTTCACTCTCACTTTCTTCCTCACTCTTTGATGAGGAACCTTTCCGCTTTCCTTTTCCTTTCTTACACCCGCGGCAGATCGACCTTTGGTTTTTATGGCTCGCCCATAGAAGAGCTAGTAGCTTTCCTTTCCCAATGTTCTTCGATCTTAAGCTATGATATGGCCAAAATGGCTTAATATAGCGAGAATAGCCCATACACATACAATGGTCTCCCTAACAAACCATTCCAACAAAGACGCGACTCACTCCTTTCAGATCGGGCCAAACCTTTCTCCCCATATCATTTGCTGCGGATGCCCTAATTAACCGAGAACATAGAACCACCAACCAAAGCCACCTAACACAATCCATATTAACGCAGTGAAAATTCATTTAGATTGCTCTCAAGGAGATGAGGAGCACTTACCACTACGGGTTTAGTACTTCCGGTCTCTGCGTGCCAAGAATTGTGGATGCCTTGGGTTAGAACAATGGAGACATTGGGGGGAACGTTTGACCTAGGGTTTTCTTTGGTGAGAGGGGAAATTAGTTAGCTCTCTCTATATGTGAGCTGTGGAGTGTGAGATATGAAAGGGGTTCAAAATTTTGGGAGAAAAACCCCTTCAAATGGCCTGACGCGGCAGCAGGAAAATGGGTAACAAGTAGTGTGGTACCCATCTCAAAAAATGTGATCGGGCCGGGTTTGCCTGGGCTCGGTACCGGGTACCAATAAGTGTGGTATTGTACTCACTTCAGCCATTACCCCTTTTTCCACCTTGGTACAAAATTAATAAGTGTGGTACCTGGCATTCACTTACAAAAATTTCCGTAATTCAGCTACATCTTGGATTTCACCGGATGTCGCTTTCCCTCGCTTCATACCCCTCCAACCGACTCGTTTGTTGAATCAGTAAATACACTCTCTGACACTCCACTTTCACAGAGCTCTTCGCCATAGCCTTCCGACTGGGCGATCTCCAGCAGTCAATCAACAGCAGTGGGGTCTGCGCACCAAGAAGGGTAAAGGGTTTACCCGCATGATTTAGAAGTTTAATCGTAGAAATTATGGCTCAAAATAATCTTTCGCGGCGGGTGTTCCTCAGAGAATGTAAGATGCATGTAGTCGACAAGGAATTTAAAACAATGCACAAGTCAAGCAATAGCAAGGAAAAATGAGTCAGCAAGAAATCAATGACTTGTGTAGTGTATGAATGAGAGTGATACCAGTCAAGATTGACTCTGGAGAATAGAAAAGAATAGGGGTCAATATGGTCCTAAATATGAAAAAAAGTTTTGTGCATGCCCTGTTATTTGTGGTATGTGCAAGGAGACTATATGAGTACACATAAGGTCATGTGGCCGCTACATCACAGATCAAGTAACATAGCCCCAAAAAGAGCCGAAAAATTGAAAATTTTGCATGCAATAACTCCTCTAAGAACACTAATTAAACCAAATAACATGCACTAAAATGGCTCCAACTAGTAAGCCCACCCCCTCACCAATTTTAAATAGTATCAGACTCACGGATGGACGACACCCACGTGAATTATAAGAGAGGGCCAAAAATACTGGGGACATAAGGGTGGGACCCCTAAATAAAGTTTTTAGTCAAGCAAACTTCTTCTGGGTTATTTTTGTGTTTTTATTTTTTATTTTTTTATTTTTTTATTTTTTATTTTTATTTTTTGTTATTAATAGAGGCAGACTAAATGAATAAAGCATAAAGAAATGCAAGAAAGGAAAAGAAAAACTATATATAAAAGGGGTAGAATAGAGATTACGCCGAAGGAACATCCCTGCAGAGCCGGATCTACCGCTTCCTTACTATTCTCCTCACGGCCGGTTCTCGAGAAATGGCTTAAGTGCTGGCCATTGACTTTAAAGATTTTCCCTATTTTCCCTGATTCTCAATCTCCATCGCGCCATACGGGTAAACTTACTCTCACTATGAAAGGGCTGGTCCATATAACTGAACAGAAAATGTGTGCAAACGAGAGTTGTACAAATGTGCCTTTTGGTGAGGTTCAAAGGTTTTCACAATGTACCTTGTCATGGAATAAATTTGAGCCATCTTGTAGATTTGTGAGCTCATACGATTCACGCCGCAATTCATCAAGCTCGCTCCTCATCCTCAAATACAGCTAGCCTCGCTTACCTTCCTAAGCTAAATCAAAATTAAGAGCGCCTTTAATATCTAATATGCCCGTGTTCCATTTCCACCGACAGATGACAAGCCTTCCATAAACTCAGCCAATATGAGACATACCAAGAATAGTCTTAAAAGCAAGACAAGAAGCCTCCAAAGAGCGGCCTGCTAGTCAAAGCGACAACCTGCGACTGGGGCTTAACGCTTTTTCCAAAATATGCTTGATCTCCCTATCGCTGACCACCACTCCATTGGTCCTGGGGTGGTGTCAGAAAACCTTAGGTACCCATACTTTTTCAACAAATTCTCAAAGGGTCGATTACAAAAATGGAGCCTGTTCACTAATGATCGCACGAGGCACTCCAAAAGCAGAAAAAAATATGTTATTTCAAAATTTTCAAAACAACCTTGTAGTCAGTTGGGCTCGTTGAATGGCTCTCCACCCACTTAGAAACATAATCAACTGCCAATAAAATGTAAAGGTACCCACAAGAGGGAAAAGGGGCCCCATGAAGTTCCAGGACCCCCAACAACGTGATCTCAATGATTAAAAATAGGAGTAAGAGGCATCATGTTCTCAGGACTTCTCCTAATTGTTGGCACTGAAAGGCCGTGTTTTGCAAAATCAAAGCAAAGCCTTTAAAAAGAAGGGTCAATAAAAACTCAAGCCGTAGGATTTTGTTCGGCCATTTTCTTACACGAATGCCCTCCACAAGCTTCTGAGCGGCAGAAGGTGAGTACCCCAATTTGATCATCATTGGATACACACCTTCTCATCAATTGGTCTAGACGATATTTAAACAAGTATGGGTCATTAAAGTAGTATTTCTTTATGTCCACCAAAAATTTCCTCTTTTGCTGAGAGGTCCATTGGGGTGGAATTTGTCTTGTCACTAGATAAGTTTGATTGCAACCCGCATACCATGGGCAGTGGACAAGAGCAAAAAGTTGCTCATTAGGGAAAGTGTCGCCTATGGGTAGGCCTTCAGAAGTGGTTGGCGGAACTAACCGAGACAGGTGGTCAGCTACCACATTCTCAACTCCCTTCTTATCCTTAATAGTCAAGTTAAATTCTTGATAGAGTAGGATCCAATTTCCAATGAACGAGGCTTATTATCCTCGCTTTAGAGAGCAAGTACTTCAAACAAGATGATCCGGTGGAAAATGGTTACATGAGACCCTATAATGTACCGACCTGAACTTTTCAGTGGCAAAAGACTACAACCAAGAACTCTTTTTCGTAGTTGTAATCGATCGAGTGGAATCTAAAGTCTCGCTTGCATAGAAAATAATAAAATCTTTTTTATATTCCCTTTGCCCCAAAACAGCCCCTATGGCATAATCACTAGCGTCACACATGATCTCAAAAGGGAGTTCTTAACAATTAGAGATCGTGTGCGATGATAGGGAAGTGACACTAACATAGTTTTCAATTTATCAAAGGCTCCCTCACAAGCTTCAGGCCCATGTAAAGGTGACGTCCTTGGCAAGCAAATTGCACAAAGGACGGGCTATGACACTAAAATCTCTTATGAATCTCCTATAAAATCCCGCATGACCTAAGAACGACCGTATATCTTTAACACACTTAGGAGTAGGTAAGTTGGAGATCAACTCAACTTTGGCTTTATCCACCTCTATTCCTTCTTTCGACACTATGTGTCCTAAAGACAACTGTTGTGTCACCATGAAGTGACACTTCTCCAATTCAAAGACTAAATTTTTCCGACACCTCTCCAAGACTCCGCAAATTCTCCAAGCATCCTCATACGACCCTCCAAAAACAGAGAAACACATCCATGAAAATTCCTTAAAATGTGTTATATCATACATCGGGGTATTCCCACTGGCGTAATCAATAAAGGTTCCCGTGCATTACATAACCTGAAGGGCATTTTCCTAAAGCGGCAAATGTTCCAAAAGGTAGGCGAACATGGCTTTCTCGGGTCTTCTGGCTATTCCCAATTTGATCAGACCTTGAGTACTGCCTAGAAAAAGTAAAATTCATGCCCCAACTCTCTCCAAAGATTCGATCCATAAAAGGTGTGAAATGATATTTCCCCTAAAGGCCCGCATTTTAAGTTTCCTATAGTCTATGCACACCCTCCAACCCGTGGTGACCAAGGTGAGAATTAGCTCTCATCAGTTCATTTGCTACCACAAGAACTCCCGTATTTCTTAGGAACTACGCCAGGGTTTGATCTCCACCCACTCTGGCATTCGGCGAATTCGGGTGCAACAACACCTATGTCCACTAGCTTTTAAGACCTCTTTCTCAACGCTTCACTTCTTTCATGATTGCCCGATTGTCGCCGTGGTTGCTTGTAGGGCTTAACATCCTCTTCCAAGTGAATCCTGCAGGTGCAAATCAAGGGGTTGATTCCCCTCAATATCCGCAATCGGTCCATCCTATGGCTAAGCCAGGGGGTTCTCAATATCTTTAAAAGTTTATTCTTCGATCCGACTCTAAAGAGGAGGATATGACACTGGAAAGTGTCTTACCCCCAGGGAATGGCTATTTGAGATGTGATGGTAAGTGGTTTCAACCTCAAGTTTAGGTGGTTTCTCTTCTCGGAAGGTAACACCATGTCCTCAATCGTGGCACGAACATATGGGGTGCCCACCCATTTGCTTTCGGCACTGCTCGACATTATGGAGTGCAGAAACTCCTAATTCGATGTGGTTACCTCCCATACAACTTGGGCTTACTAGATAAAGTCTTGAGAGGGACTACCCAGATGAAACATGATCTATATAGTTCAAGCACAATGTAGTCTTATCACAGCCTACCTCTACGCATCGCCTTCATCATCCCCCTATCTCTTTTGATAAATATTTGAAGACATTCAAAATTAACAAACATGTTACTGAAAGATAATGTCGGCTGTCCTCCCCTACGTTGTATGATGGCATTAGCAAAGGCCAAGAATGGACCTACCAAGAATAACTCGGGAAAGAGTCCCTGACACCACGTCGAAAGGCCAGCGACCAACAAAGTCCACGCCGTGTGAAATTAGAACTTGTCTACTTGCACCAACACATCCTTCACTATCCCCTCTAGAATTTTTTCACACTACTGGCCAGCTAGTCAGGAGGGTGATATTAGCTCTAAGTTCTTAACTCCTCCTAACCCTAGCTCAACATATACCGTAGTATGGCAACAAGTTAACACGCCTCCCAAATCCACTACGAGCATGTCCTAATTTCGACTTCCTACCACTCATCGGGAATAGCGGGCTTCGGGTCTTTTTATTTTGGGGAAAATTGTTCCCATCAAGGAGTGTGGATTGTTCTTCAAATATGAATGCATCCTTTTTTTGACACCTAGCTTTCTTTTTACAAGCACAAGTCTTTCAAAAAATTTTCATATGACGATTTCCGCTTAATGGCATCCAATAAAGGAATGTTCAACTTAACCCGCTTGAAACAACCATAAGTCGAGTGATTAATTACTTTCGGGGGCTCTCAACCTGGGCGAGGGTATGGAGCGTGAGGACATGAAGGTTTGCCCTTCTTTTCCTCGGCTCAACATCAACAACACCGCCTAGGAACGCCGAGGCTCATAGACACCCTCATCATCCCCTTAGCGGGGTTCATTTGCATTACTTCTGTAATATTGTTTCCTCGTTGAATGGCTGGCTCGAATTATTTTTCCATTCAATAGTGGTGACAACCTGTGTAATGAAACAAGAAATATAACGCTAGGACCTGAGGTCTTCAACACTATTTTGACCTTGGGGTTTTGATGTTTGAGAAGTGGAGTTTCCCCTTTTCTTGTTGAAAATTTCCACAGAAGAGGTCACTTAGGTGATTCGGGATCCGACATCATTCAAAGGCGGTTCGAAAATTAAAGGTTGGTGGATTATTGAGCCCTGACAAAATCGTATCACAAGTCCTCCAAACTTCTCTTATGTGGAGGTTGGTGGTCGGGGTTTGAATTTCAGGACGAGGTGCAACCCCGTTAAGCCCACAAAAGTGAAACCCGAGGCCCTTGATTTTGAACCAGGCTTGAGCTGAAAAGCCTTGGTTTTGAAGTTTTGGCCTTGGTTGTTTAGCAATTGTGTGGGCTCCTCTCTCATTCCTCCAACTAAAATTGGTGCTTACCCCACCCCGGGAGACACAGGCAGCCAGTATGGAGAGTCAAGGGCTTCTTGGTACTAAGAGCATTAGCTTTGCTTCATTCTGGATTCCCTTTGACTCTGAGGAAGGCTAGGCGCTTAATAGTTGAGTGAGTGGGGTCATCGCAAATGATGCATGGCTCCTCCACTCTAGGTCCCATGAGGCACCGACAACAGAAGTGCTGCACCGCCACTTTATCTGAACTTTTCACCCCATGGCCTCCAACCTCCCGCTGTTGGCTATTTTCGCTTACATGTCATCATTCTCTTATGATGGATTCCTCCCCCAGGTACTATGCACTTTAGCGTATCTAAGGAAGACACTCTGGTTCGAGCATTTTCTGCTATTGTATCGAAAAATTGAACTGCCTCCCTAGCACTTTTCTCATAGAACTCCCCCACACATTGGTGAAAATATACACAAATTTTTATCCAATATCCAAACCATGATGATAGAGAGCGCAGGAGGTCCTATATCTTTCCATACAACAACAAAAGGTTCAATTCTATTTTCTCGTAAGTTTTCGATTGCCGCATGCATTAGTACGTGCGTGAGGGAAGAATTTATTCAGAATTCATTTCGCATGTCTTCCCAAGTAAAATTGAATCAAGCAAGCGCAGTGAAACCATATTTCGCCTTTCCTTCAAAGGCAAGAGAATAGGAATAAAAAGTCCTCATACAAATTATATGGAGGGGGCATCATGTAGAAAGGAAAGCAATCGGGAAATGATTCTGTAAAATCTCCTCATGAATGAGCGGTGGCTCCTCGTAATCGACCATCGACACAGGAGAAGGCGAATCATCTCTGACTTCATGAGGAATTGGTTACCCTCTTTAGGTAGGCGAATACATGAATTTGTTATGGTTCTTTGAGGTTGCGTAATCTCGAGGGTTCTTTCCCGCTGCGAAAGCGGGGAGGGAGTTTGATATTGATTGTGTCAAAATGAACATTTCCCCTCTGTCGCTGTAGTTGCCGCGGTGCAACACCATCTCGTTGTTGTGGAGGTTCATGGAGTCTCAGGTCACTGTGTAACCCTTGGGAATTTGGATTAAAGAGAGTTTACTGATTCCCGGGATGGTCCATTTGAGGTGTAGGGTTCTCTTGAAACAAATGTCTTACTATGGATTCTTTAGAATGTCTTGGAGGTATAATTCTTACAAGTAGGCGTTGCTCATTGCGAGCCTAAACCGACATGCACCAAGCTTACCCCAACTAGACAGATATCCACTTAGATTATTTACGAAAACGAATTAAAAAGAAAAGGTAGAGAACGTATCGGATTTGCAATGCAATTGCAAATTACCACTAGCTCTCTTTAGATCAACTAGATTGCTTGCCACTCCCTGACAACGGTGCCAAAAATGCTTTATCTATTTCGTATGCTGAAATTATTTCCAAGCGTAGGAACTAATGTTGTCAAGCATTATACTACTGTGGGAGTCCACAGGTCATTTCCATAGGGAGTGGTTTCCTAGGTGATCCTTAGGGATTGCTATCCAATGAATGTGCATTTGAAGTAAAATCTAGGGGGTTGTGATTGAGTGATTGAGTAACCAGTTAACTTAACTATTTAAAAATAAGAAGGGCAAATGATAGGATCCTTAGGTTTTCGCTCACCACCGACTAGGTAATACCCACCTCTTACTCAGCCAATCTCATCTTAGGAGCCATGAAATTGGTCTTCTCGCCTAAGATATCACATTAAAAGCTTTTTATAAGACAAAGAACAATTGAGCGATAACAAACACTGCTTGGGACGATTTCCGTTTTAGGACTCTTAGTCCGCATTTATTTATCACAATAACGTGTATCGAGAGTCTCTCGCTCTCACACACATTGTCAAGAAGATGCCAAACTAAGGTTTGGCAAGATTTTCCGCTAGTGTTTAGCATCGTACAATCCCATTGAAGCACAAAAGAGGAATTATGGGTCATAATTCAAGGAGGTGGAGTTTCCACCATTAGAACCCTATCATGGAGGGTTTAGAACTCCATTAAAAACCGAGAGTCGCCATGATTAATAAAACACTAATCATAAAATGTGACTGAGAAATAACACTTCAATCGCGAAGGTTGGGATATCAAAAAACACGTAATCCCGTAGAAGAATACCTAGTTATGTAAAACTCAACCTAAAGATTACAAGTGACTAAAAACTCATAATCGAAGAAAACCAAGTACTTTACTCTACGAACCTCTCAGCAAATTACGCAGAAAACACCCAACCGGGGCTCAAAACCAAACACCAAAATCCCATCAGACTTAACTTTGCCCTAAATTGGGCTTAAATACAGGTCTCATTAGTGATCTCGAAGTGGTAGTCGAAAGAAGAGCTTGCCTTGCACCAAGATTGAAATTCTACTCAAGTCCCGCAGAGATCGCATAGTGGTACCGGTACTAGTAAGTATGGTACCTAAGACTGGGCAAAAGTGCATTGGTACCATTGCCAGGGTACCAAGATTCACTATATTTGGTACCAAGATTTATCAAGCACAGATGTGTGGGTATCGGCACTTCGTGAAGCGTGGAAAACGGATTACCAAGAACGGCCCTCTTCACTGTAGCACTACCCGGGCCTCTCACCACCGCTGTAATCGACAACGATGATCTACATTTGTTCTCCGAAACCGAACCACTGGCGAAAATGTGCATGCTGGGACTCGAAAAACCTCGCACACGTGATAAAAACGCTAGAAAGGTCAAAAGCACCTATTCTACACAAAATGAGAGCAAAACATAAGCCGGTGTTAAAAACCCCATATAAATGTCACAGACTTACGTATCCAACAACTAGCGATGAAAATGATGGTACAACTGTACACCCGGATGCACCCTCAAATTGAGAGCAATGGAACTCCTAAGGATCTCCTCTCAGATCCTCATTAACCTGGGAACCATAACCCTTCCCTATACTCCAAGACTACCATTTGTGAATAGCCCAAACTTCCTTCATCACCCGTACTGATCGCATCTGCAAATTCCCCGACGGACATTATCTCCGTCCCGCCCTCGACTCCTCGATCACTTGCTCGCAGTGGAAGGCATGGCCACTAAACTCCCTAAGACGCCCTGGGCTTAATCTCTGTACTGTAGTCCAAACTGTTCTACAACCTCGAGCATCTTCCACTCTCGAGAAAACCACTAACCAAGACTCGTGACTTCCAACCCAGTGCATCGCCCACCACCCCTGGCCTCTTTAAATTGCAGGATGGGTAATCCATAGTGAAGTCATAATCCCTGTGATACTCCATTCTCATTCTACGTTGCCTCTCATGTTGAGATCCCATTGCAAGATATATCAGACTTTTATGGTCTCGAAAACAATTTGAATTGCTCACCATATAGGCGGGCGCCCAAATCTTCAAGGCGGGCATCACGGCCGCCTAACCCTGCCGTCATGTAAAATTCCACTCAAGATTCTTTTAATTGGCCGAAACCATAAGAGACTGCCCTCTCGGGCTGCATCAAAACTTATCCCAGTCCGTCCTTTGAGGCATCACAATGCACTATGTACCTCTCTCCCCTTTCCGGGACTATCAGAATAGGAGCTGTAGTGCTCCTTTCAATTCCCAACCCTCTCACACGTGTCATTCACCCGAACTAACTCCTTCCAGGTCAACCTTGTCATAGGGGCTACTAGCCAGGAGAAATCCTTAATGAACCTGTAGTACCCTACCAATCCCAAGAAACTATGTATCTCGAAGATTGACTTCGACCTCTCCTAAATTATAATAGCCTCAACCTTCTCATGGTCTACTGACACACCTAAAGTCGACACGACGTGTCCCAAGAATTTCACTTCAGTAAGCCAAAATTCACATTTGCTGAACTTGGCATACAATTGATGGTCTCTCAAAACCTGAATAATGACTCTCAAATGATCCTCATGCTCCTCCTCAGACTTGGAGTAGATCAAAATGTCAAGCCACCAAAGTTAATTATGACAATCGTATCCAAATAAGGTTGGAATACCCTATGCATGAGATCCATGAATGTTGTTGGCGCATTCGCCAATTCGAAAGGCATCATTATGAACTTGAAATGCCCATACCGTGTCCTAAAAGCTGTCTTAGGGATGTTAGCCTCCCTAACTCTCAACTGATGGTATCCGATGCGGAGATCTATCTTAGAATAGACTCGCGCCCCTCTCAACTTATTAAAAAAATCATCAATCCTCGGAGCAATCGATAACGATTTGATCGTAACCCTCGCTCAATCGCTGGTCACGTACAAATGGTTGGTTTGTCCTTCTTCTTAGCAAACGTAAACCGGAAAGCACCTCTTAAGGTGAAGTACAAGAAAAACCCCGGTCCAAATTACTCCCGGGTAGCCGGGACCTGGAAGCTCCCACCAACCTGCGGCTATCCTCCCATGAGGAGTCATAGAAATGGGCGACATACCAGGGTGTAACTCAATGACAAAGTCTACATCCCTGTACGGAGGTAATCCCGATAGTTCATCCGGAAAGACATCCTCATACTCACAAACCACCCGAGGTAGACCCAAATCCTGTCTCACCTCGTCCTCCAGGGTAAGCATCATGCTTATCCCCCTAAAAAATAACACAAATACTATCTTGTGTGTAGGCAGTAATCCTCCTACGATCACAATTAATGACGACTAGATGTGCCGTCAACCCATCCATGCCAAGAATGACATCAAAGTCTGACATGTCCATGATCCTCAGGTCCATAGTGAGTAGAATCCCGGAGATCTCTAACTCACAATCCCGACATAGCATATCAACACTCACCCTGTCTTTGGGGAGAGCTCACATGTAACGGTTTTCCAAGCGGCGCCCCCAACCTCTAAGCCCAATTCTTCACACACATGATGTAGCTACTGAATGAATGAGACACAAATTTAATCAAACACAATGCTTTGCCTATGTAGTTGAGAGTAGAAACATACCCTATATAATCGATTGATATGCAATCTCAGTATGCGGTGTAACGGCGTACACATGCCCCTAGGTCCCCGAAGTCCTGGCTTGTGAGCCCTACCATCGGCCTCGACCCATACTCTAGCCTCTCTGTCTTGCCTATGACATGGTAGGTGCCTGTGTCGCACTGGTGGCCTACACTGGGTTCCCTTCGCCTGTCGGGTAAGCATGAACAAACTGTCGGCGCGCTCACCGACGGCTGGGACAGGGCGGCCTCATAACTCGGGATCCCCCGCCTTTGTGGTCAATCTATTTGGGGTGTCCGGGCCGGGCGACAAATTTCCTGCAACATGTCACCTGGCCCTAACTCTGGCCAGGTAAGCCTGGCCACGGGCCTTGGCCTCTGGGACAATGCAGCCCCTGGTCCCTCGAAAAACCCTCATGAACTGTGGAAGCCTTCCCTCGCTCTTTCCTAACTAGAAGAAGGTCGGGGCCCTCCTTCATATTGTCACCAGCACCCGTGTCTTGAATGCCCGCGGCGGTCGTCTTCCATCTCTAATCTCCCATGGCCATAGCCATCCCGATCATGTAGTCCATATTCAGAGCAGGACCCAACACCCCACGGATGACGCCTTCACCATCCTCAAACTTCCTCACCTTTGGCCATGTATGTGGCCACACAATCATCCCCTAATGTTAATTTGGTGAGCAAAGAAGGCCAGCATTCTATACGACTCATACTTCCTGAGTTTCAACCTTAAGGAACTTCCTCCGAGCTTTTACATGCCTAGAAGATCCCGAGCAGGATCCATCCCCGAAGAGCCTCCGAACTCTCCCCATGTCATCGTCTCTAGATCCCGAGACTTTAATCCAATCCTACCATACATATTCACCCCTTCTGTAAATCTAAACGTAGTTAGCCTCGATCCTCATTGCATCGGAGGTAATCTCAATGGCCTCCAAAATCCTTTCGACCTGCCGGAACCAATGGTCAGCTACCACTAGATCCCCTCCTCCCGTGAATGTCGGAGGATGATGTACTATAAACCTCTAGAGGTTACTTAGTCCTCCCTGACCCCCAACTGCACTAGCCTGAGCAATGGCAGTAGCTGCAGCACCCATAGCCTCTACAAAGGCCTACTAGTAAAAAACAGGTGGTGGTCGGCTATTGCCTCGTGGGCGACCCCTACATCCCCTTCCTCGACTTGCCATCTACATGTGTCAAATAGAAACTTTATATTTTCCCTTTTTCCTTGTTCAATTAGTAGTGCATATGCCACTGCTAATATATGTCACAATTTGAACTAACATATTTATTCATTCACCGAACCTCTAAGGTTATTTTCTCACCTTAGTGTTCAACATTTCCTATATACTATTTACCAAGTATATAATTTACACAATATCATGTAGTATATAGCACATAATGTTTCATTAGAATGCAAAATAAATGCATGATCTAAACCCGTGCCCATCAAGTCCTAGGTAATCATACACCTAATTTCATGATACTGGGCTACACCGTTAGTATCCGACATCAAGTTCTAGGTATTTATAAACCTAGGTTCTAATACCATGCTGTAATGCCCCAATCCCAGGGGGTCCCTATTTTTTTTTTTTACCACTATAAGAAGTTTGTCGTGATAGAATACCTCGTCAGTCTCGCACTCCAACCTCGTGTGTAAAGCCCCTTGGCCGCGGGCGTGGCTCGGATCGGGTTCGCCGCGACGCTGCGGTGGGCGCCGCCTGGCCTATCGCACGAGCATGGCCTCACTACGACGCAACATGTAGGTGAAAAAAGAGACGGCGAGAGGAGAGAAACAAAAGAAAAGGGAACGACACTTACCTCTACGATCTTCGGCGAATCGGTGGTCGAAACGCGTCGGGGCAAGAGACAAAATTGGTCTAAGCAAAGAGAGCTACGTGGTGGGTACCAAATGGAGTTTGGGTCGGCCCAAGAGGTGGATTTTTCTCCCTATAATGTCTCCTCTTATTTAAGAGCCGTAAATGGCCGTGTGGTTCAGCCCAAACACGGGACTAGATTTTGGACATTGGGACTGTTTTTCGGATAGTCCAAGATCACTAAGGCCTGTGATCCCGGGCTTCTGGCTTTGGTTCCGGACTACCGGAATGCATGGATTTTTTGTGAACCGCCGAATACAGCCAAGATTCAGATCGCTTTAATGGCTGAATTTATAATTGTTAATACATTTGAAAGTTAACAAAATAAATAAATAAAACGAAACAAAGATGAAAAATTTCGGACTAAGCCTATTATCGCGTCGAGTATGGCCTGGGATTGCATGGCTGGATCGGCTAGTTGGGTAGATTATTTTATTATTATTTTTTTTGTGTTATTGCTAGAAATTAAATAAAATGTTGAATGTAAGAAATATGTTGATATATAAAAAGTTATATATTATCATGAATGGATGTAAATTATATGTTTTAGATATAATTATCCATGGTACTGATACTTAAGTACGCTTATAAATTGTTCCATGTAGTGTTCATTATACATGTAACATGAGATACATGCATTGGCATTTTCATTGCATATGCACTAGAGACATCACATTGTGTTGGGGTGTGTGGAACGGTTATGATCATTCATCATTCTCGTGAAATTCGTGGTGAGCCTTGCATCTGCTGATAGCCCAAAAATGAGTTTCATGGTTGCATAGCATTAAAAATACGTGTGTTGGGCATAGCAAGAAGGAATAGATACCCCCTTGGGTGAAAAACTCAAATTGGTTCGTATGCAACCGACTAAGTGAAAGTCCAAAAGCATTGAATACGCAATGCGGTGAGAACCCGAAAGTCCGTGGCCCACAAATGCATAAACACACGGGATTTGGTTAAATCAAATGGATATTGGAGGTATATCCAATGGGTTTTGTTTAATAAAACAAAAATATTTTGTTTTGGAAAAAGGGTCATTGGGTGAAACACCAATGATGAGTTTTCAAGTATTATCTGGGCATATGCATGTGTGAGGTAGCTCTGCAGACTCTGATACGGGCATGATGAGTCACATCTCATTCATAGCATGTAGAAATTTCAAGTATAGACTTGCATGTTTTACTTAGAATGTGTGTATTATTGTGTGAATTAAGAGATTGCATGTGCACTTAGGTGGAGTAACCCTCAGGAGTTTACTCTACCTACTTTTGTCCAATTCCCATCGTGGGACCCTTTCTCGTGTTCTCGTAGGCACTGACCTCATCCCAGACCACAAGCATGAAGGAAACCATTTGTGGCTTCGTTATATTTTTGTATTTTATGTGTCAGAAAGTACACTTATGACATGTATATATTTTTGTATAAAAGAGTTGTATACAAATTCAGATAGACCGGCTTGTGAGATAATCTAAAGGTATTTTATATGGAAATGATCACCATGCCCTAAGGGTATGTAGGTTAATATATGTCTGGTCAAGTTACAATCCCAAGAAATATGATGCAGTGATGTGACATCGGTTACCCTGTTCATAAAGGTATTCCCGCAGTTGATGATTGTCAACCTGACTCTAAGCCAAGCTGGCCACACTGCATCAAAGCATGTGTATACGAATACAGGGGCTTTGGCATGGTTTGTGACATGCATTGTAGTACAAAGATACAAGGCATGGGAATTAACTAGACCTAATGTTCTATACAAGCATCATAGCTTGGCATTGTCGTGTTGGGCTTAGGTTTATGATTATCTAGTGCTTCGTATCCGATGCCACTACAAATGCACGTATTCAGTAAGGATTACCTAGAATTTCATGGACGGGTTTAGACCACTACATGCATCGTGTGTTCCATGTTGTGCTCTGATGTGGGCTACATGATGTGTGTTACATATGGTGTGAATTATACACACATTATGATGTATATTGGAAAGGATGAACACTTAGAGTTGTAAAACATAACCTTGGGTGGGTTCTAAAATAAATGAGCATGATAGTCCAGGAACTTGATATTTACTAGTGTTTGGCATTATGCACCACTAACGAAATAAGGAAAAGAAATGTCAATTTCATTTGACATGTGTAGATGGCAAGTTGAGGATGGAACGAGGTCGCTCCTCATAAAAATAGCCAACCACCACTTGTTTTCGACCTTACAAGCCTTTATGTGAGGCCATGGGCACTATAGTTCCGACCATTGCGTAGCGTAGTGTCATACACCATTGCAATGCACTAGTGCAACGGTGGGCTAGGGAGGGACGAGTAATGGTTAATGCCCAAATAATGCAATTTTGAGCAATGTTTATAGCAGGTTTTATGCGCTAGATAATTATTCGAATTTCAATAACTCAATTGATACATCAACCCGACTTTATTATCGATCACATTTTGTAGCTATTTTTAGTAGTTTTACAGTCAATGCTCCTATTTCTTCAATTTGATTCAAACATCGATGAACCCAGAGCCGAATTCAAGACATGATCAAAACCGTAGGAATTTCGGGAGCAAAACATCGAAGAGAAGGAGCCTGTTGAATTTTGCAGTTGCAGTTTGCAACCTATTAAATTTCGTTAGTTGCCAAATTTCGCAACCTCGCGAAACTCCGCGGGGGCCTCAGAGGCTGCGAAATCCTAGTAACCCATTTAAATTTCAAGTTGCCAATTTTCGCAACCTGCGAACATTACTCACCTGTGCCTGTTGACTACTTTTTGACCCACCTTTTTGGTGGTTTTATACAAGTTTGCCCTCATGTAATTTTGGTTCTTTAACACACTTTTGTAATTTCCTTATATTGAGCACCTATATAAGCTCAAATGGCGCTTGTAATTAAATCAACTTTTGTCACTCCATCAATCAATCAAGGAAACTTGGCACGGAGCCTCTCCTTCTTCCGGCTGGGTGATTTTCTTCTCCCTTCACTTTCTGCATCTTTCGTAGCCAAACACCCTTGGATGATGACAAATCAGGATGCTCAAGCAAACTCTCGATCCTTGAAGGAAGGCCACCGGGTGCCACTGGGGGCTTACCGCAGGTTCTCATGCTCTTTCATGCATACATTTAAGGGCATTTCAGGCTCCCGCTTCACCCAGTTAAAATCTCAGGCATGCTCTCCCTAATGTGTATTTGGCAAGCTTTTCGGGGTCTGGAGCACACTAGATCCACCGATGCCCGCTAGTCAGCTCCCCATTAGTTATCAGAGGCAGGCTGAGATGTGTTTTCACCGTTGTGACATTATGCCTAAACAAATGCCATCTTTCAAAAGAAAAACTCTAGGTTTAGGTTTAAAGCAATGAAGATCCTGGGCTCGGAAATGACTATATGTCATGCTCCCAACGCGAGAATAAAGACCTGGGCACATGTTGGTTAACCTAGAACCCTAAGCCCAAAGGGCTCAAGACTTCAAGGAGTTCTCTTAACTTTTACATCGCTTATTTTGTACTTCTTCAACCATTCACATTGTTTCACAAACCCTATAAATCCAACGAGAAAACACTCATTTTCACGCACCGTAACTCTTCTCTCACGAAGAAAACCTTATCCCCTCGTGTTCAATCTTCAGAGCCACTATATCAGTAAGAGCTTTGCTACTTAGTGTGAATCCTAGGTTATAAATTTTGTTGATTCAACACCTACTTAGCCTAAACGAACAAATGGCGCTGCTGTCGTAGATGGTGCCTTAGTGAGAAAGAAAAGCAATGAACTTGTGATTCACATCACAAGTTTTGGTGCAATCTCATTTCTTTTTGATTTTGTCATTTTTCCCCACTTGCAGTTCACTGTAGGGGAATTTGAAAATTTCACTGCAGGGAGTTAGCAAACTTCACTGTGCAGACTGTTACCCCCTATTTTGATTTTAGCTAACCATAACCCTTTTTGTTAGTCTTGTTTTTGTTGGTCTCTTGCTTTTGGTGTGTTCATAGCAGCTTATGCAGTGGGACAAGAACACTGCAGGCAGATTGGAAAGGCTAGGTGCTCCAATCAACAGTGGTCGGTGAAGTTACCCAAGACACCAATCGATGGAGACCCCGCCCGAAGAGCAAGAGCTACCGGGGTTCATCTAGAACCACAACTACAGACGATGAGGGGATCACATACACCCACCAAGGGGTGAGTGCACCTCATGCATTATACCCCTACAGTAGGAAGTGGGTGGTGAGACCTTATTTCCGTGCCCCCCGCTCCCGACTTTTCATGGTAGGAAACAAAACTGCACACACATATTCGGATTTCGAGGAGGTTTGCACTACTTTCAAGGAGGGTGCATTTGATATGGACTTGCTCAAGTCGAAGCCTTCCTTTAACTCAAAGATAAAGCCAAAATTTGGCTTAATCTACCTGGGCGCCAAGGACCATCGTGAATCGGGCCGAGGTCATGTGCGACTTTGAAAATTCTTCAGTGCCTATAAGACCAACAATTTGAAGAGGAAGACTACACCTCCCTTGCGTACCATGACAATGAAAATTTTATCGTTGTTTGGAAAGGTATCTTGAAACCATCAGTGCATGCCCTTACCATGGCTTTGATACATGGATGCTAGTGAACCATTTCTACGATGGAATGTCCCCTTCCATGAAACAACTCCTGGAGACCATGTGTGGAGGGGACTTCCTTAGCAAAAATCTTGATGAAGCCATGGACTTTTTGAACTACGTGGCTGAAACCTCCAAGGGATGGGATGATCCTAACCCAAGGGAGGTAGAGAGAATGAAACCACCGCAAACCCGAGGGGAGGCATTTTTTCACTGATGGAGGATGTGGAAATAAAGGCTAAGTTGTCCACCCTAAACAGAAGGATGGAAGAACTTGAGAAGAGAAATCACCAGGAGGTACGGGAAGTGACAGAGGCATCTATGCCTAGCCAACCATGTTTCAATTGTCAATCTACCAGTCATCAAGGAGAGCATTGTCCAATTTCCCTCGCAAGGGATTCATGGTTGAAAATGAAATGTCAAGTGGCTAAAATAGCCACCAACCGATGCCTAGTATGCAACACTTATAATCCCAACTAGAAGAACTAATTCCCAACCTAGCCTCGAAGCCTAAACCTCCCGGTATATGTTCCCTAGCACATCAACAACAACAAAGTACGGGTCCACCTCTGTTAAAGAATGCCCACCAACTCATCACCCCGTGGAGTGTTAATGAATTTGGAGCAAGGTGGTGGGGAATTTTGTAGAGGAGTAGAAAACTATCAATGCCCAGATTAACCAAAGAATAGAAAAGGTAGAAAGCTCTATGGACAAAAGAATTGATGGGCTTCACAAAAGCCTAAATCAAAAAATTGATACCATGCAATCATCCATCAATAGCCTGAACAATCAGCCTGTGTACCGGGAGAAGGGAGGTTCCCCCTCCCGTGACACTGCCCAATCCTAGGGAGTGCATGAACTGCTTTCCCAAATGAGCCCGCGAAAAGAATGGATGAATTTCAAGCCATTATCACTTGAGGAGGGTAAGGAAATCAAGGCCAATGCCCAAACCTACTCGGAAAACCGTGAGAACAAGGAGGAAGAGGAGTCTGAACACATATTCATTAAAGAGGATTCGATGAAAGAAAGCATGCCTCCCCCATTTCCTCAAGCACTGAGAGGCAAAAAAAGGCTTCAAGCAAAGAAGGCATCCTTCGGAACACCGAGGCGTGTCAAGGTGAACATCCCACTGCTTGACATGATCAAGCAAGTCCATACTTATGTTAAATTTCTAAAGGACTTGTGCACAGTCAAAAAGGGGTTAGGCATTAATAAGAAGGCCTTCCTGACTAAACAAGTCAGCTCTATCATCTAGTGCAAAACCTTGTTGAAATACAAAGATCCAGGATCCCCTACCATCTCGCCAACACGGGAGGGACCTCGCATGTACAAGGCACTGCTGGATCTGGGAGCCAGTGTCAACCTACTGCCATACTTAATGTACAAGCAGTTAGGTTTAGGGGAGCTGAAGCCTACCAGCATCACCCTATCCTTAGCAAATCGATAAGTGAAAATACCAAAGGGGATAGTTGAGGATGTCTTGGTAAAGGTAGATAATTTCTATTATCCGATGGATTTTGTGGTTCTTGATACGTAGTCACGGCGCAGAGCACTCACCAAGTGCCCATCATACTTGGGAGGCCATTTTTGGCCACAATCCACGTTACAATCAATCACCGACCTAAGTTATGCAGCCTCACCTTCTAAGAACATGACTTTGAAGCTCAACATTTTTCACTTGAGTAATAAGGATAAACAAGCTGAGGATAAGGAGCAGAAGTCAGAAGAAGTCTGCCTAAGTGGCACAGGTGAAGGAAAACACAATGTTCATAAACTGCAAGAAGAATTAATAGAGAACCAAGAAGCAGTTGATGAAGGACCAACTGCATCAGTCACCCTTCCTGCATCTGTCATGCCATCAGCACCACCAGAGAACATAATGCTTAACAACCAGAGCGGGTTGAACTCAATCGAGCACACCTCACGCAAGCAACGGAGGAGCTCTCCGACTCCCCATGAGACCTCTTATCAACATCACAGGGAGTGGTTCCTGCAGGAACTTGGAAACCACTCCAAATTTTAATAAGATTTTTTTTTTTTGTTTTATTTCAATTTTTAAATTAGGATTTTCATTAATATCCTTTAATTTCAAATTTTTGTGAATTTTCTTATTTTTCAAGCTTAACTTCTCATAATTTTTGGTCTCAGGTTGCTGCAGTGTTCCAAAAGACAAGGGAGCAAATTGGCCTCGAGAATTTCTCAAATAGAAAATTTTCGCACTCAAGGAAATTTCGTTGTGGTGCGAAAATTCAGAACGACACCGTTCATCTTCTCCTCGCAACCCCTCGTTTTCCCGCAACCCTCCGTTTCACGCTCTGCAATTAAATTTTATTATCTTTTGAGCTAAATAATTCACGGGTCACCAAATGCCACACTGATTTTGTGGTTCTCTCCCACCTACCCTCCTCCTATTTAAACCTCATACTTTCATTTTCATTTCACTTCATCCTTCTAGTTTCTGAAAAACCCATCTCTTCTCTAGTTGCTCTCCCTTAGGCCCGACAATGGTGAAGACTAGAGGAGCTCATTCTTTCGCATCATGTGCAAAGGCCAGTGGTCCCACTCCACCCGCCGGACCTCCACCCAGCCCCATCCGTCGCCGCCGCCTCACGCCGCCCCTCCTGCCTCCTCCAGCAGCCTGGCCCCGCAGTGCCCGTCGCGCCCTATTCCTCCGCTACTGGGGCGCCCCAGCTTGGTCGGTGACAGAGCCCCGTCACGATGCCGAGGTTCCTCCTCTGCGGGCCTCGCCGCATAGAGATATCATACCCGGTCAGCCCTACCCACCCACCTTCACATCCCAAGCCAAATGAGGGGTCCCACCGGCTTAAGAGTGGTCCGCACTTCAAGCCTGTGGGACATCCACTTCAAGACCAGCATGCCCACCCTCAATTAACTTATCGCACACGGAGTTCCACCATCTCCTCCCAGATCCATCATCGGGGGCAAGTTTTATTTCTACTAATCCCATCCTGTGTGGAATGTTGACTCCAGGGGGAGAGATTTCACGGGAGGTGTACTACGATCTCCTAAGATTTGCAAGCAGACTGAGCCCGAGAGGACTCCACATGCTCCTCGTGTAGCGATATCATCTGGAGCCGTTCATGGTGCCACGTTGATTCTACTATCCTCGGGTAGTCATCGAGTTCTTTCATACGATGACATCTAAGCGTGAGGCCAAACTGACCGCTTCGCACTTTCTAATCGACCTGGCCTAGCCGTGGATACTCGGGCCTCCGACATCACAGCTGCTCTCCATCTGCCAGTGGTCCTCGCCAACACGGATGATTATAGACAATGGCCCCATCCCTCGACCAGGGAGATGGTCCGGCTTCTCTCTGACGCCATCGATGGGTCGACACATTCAAAGCAAGACTCCCACGTATGCTTCTCATAGACTACATTTTGAGGTCTAATATGTTTCAATTTCAGCATATTGTCTAAAGGAGAGAGCCATCTTGAGGTGTTATATCGCATTGTAGGGCTACACGTTCAAATTTCCTAAGAGAAATGATTATGACGGTCCTTATTTCATTTCTCGAGGATGTGGTCCACCGCCGGTCCCCACTCAAGACCGAGTCCATGCCTCTTTATTTCCTCGACTACAGGTCGATTCTAGAGCACATCTGCTCCGACCGAGCTCGATTGAGCTGTCAGCCGTCGTGAGGCCACCCTTACTATCGATCGATGATGGCTAGGCCCCGAGCCTTCTCATCTTCCTCCCGATCGACGAGAATGAGCCTGGCCACTGATAACCACCTGGGACCTATCCCCATAATCGAGCACACCGGGAGCCCCGTACCACTCTTCAATAGTACCCTCCACTCTTCACCTCCACCGACCGATAAGATCGCAGCCTCCAAAGATCGCACTTCGTGCCCGATGCCCTCGCTCTCTGTAGCCTTCTCTGAGCCCTACGCCCACAAGCCAATGATATACAGTGGCCGAGCACCTCCAAGACCGCCCAAAGATATCACTACTGGCCGTGGATTTCCGCTCTTGAGATCTGCCTCGCACATTCTCATCCACTACAGCCTTCCATTTGCACCACAGCCACACCAGGCAGAGGATGACCCCACCGAGGCTTCCAGCACGATCCAGGTCGCCCCCATGCGCCACGCAGCCACTGGCTTCCCCGTCGGCCTCTCCACATGCCTCCGTCAGCCCTCACCATCCCTCCCGTAGATCATCTTTCCACCATCTACCAGCCTTCCTTTGATGTGTTTGAGCAAAGCAAAGATCACCACTTCATCAGCTGAAGACCCCACCGCCTTGCCGAGATGATTTTCCACACCGATCGAGAGGTACCACTTCCTCCAATTAACTTTCACTGCCGGACAATTAGTGTCAGTGATGTTCATACTTTGATTTTTTGTTTTACTTGTACCACATGCCCAAAGAAAGCCCATTTGTTTATGTAGAGGCTTCATTGCTTACTTTTTCATAAAGTCAAAAATTTTGTAAATTCACCTTGATATATATAATAAAAAATCTATTTTTCTACACTTTGCATCTCATTTTCGCTCCTATATTGCGGGTTTCGCTTTCCTATAAATTGAAAAGTTGAAGCACTGTATGATACCAAATGCTAGAATGGTTCCATGCCTGACAGCTCGTCGCAGCACTGCAATACTCCCCGGGCTTCCACCATCTCTCTAGCCACACACACAAGCCACATTAGTTTTCATCAATGTGTCGAGAAGCCGTATACCCTTTACTTTACAAACCGACCTTAGCTTCGCTTGACTCGCCCATAATAGATTAAAGTCTCTTAAGAAAGAAGGCCAATGTGTCTTCCAAATATATATATATATATATATATATATATATATATATATATATATATATATATATATATATATAAGTAAAGTCGCGACGCTCGTTTCTGAACCTGAAAGGCACAATCCGAGGGTCTTATGGCAAAGCCTTGTGCCCGGTGCCCTAAACCAACCGGGTCAGGAGTCACCGAGTAATTTAGTGCTCGCTATATGCGGGACGGGTGAGCTTAGCTAGTCGTAGGCCGGATTCTCGAAATCATCCAAAGTCCGGGGTGAAACTCAGAGTTTGGTGGTCGAAAGATCTTTTAACTTGATGCCCTAAACCTTAGTTGGTTGGGAGTCGCCGGTGGATCCGCTACACCTGACTCTCGTAGTCGAGTTTTCAGCATCAGACTCCATAATACAATAGAAGCATGAAATAAGTGTGGAACTGAATCTATTTAGCTCGGCCACGCCTAAGGTATCGCGTAGTTCAATGGGGAGGTAGCTTAGCAAATTCTTATCGGGTACAAACCGATCTCCAAAAACACTTAGATTTTCGTGAAGTTCAGCCGATTCTTGAATAGATGTCAGACTCAAACTTATTCCCTGTATGGCATTTGTTCTCCTAAACCTGTCTTTATACTCGAATCCAATTCATTATACTTAAGGTCAAGCATTATTTACACACACACACTTTTTAAACGCATGCCCATTTTTGCAAAACATATCCCCGCATGATCTTCCTTCTTTTATCATTATATGACTAGCAATGTCTTGGCCAGGAAGTGATTAGTGCTGCACTAGTGCAATTTCGAGCCTTGTTTATAGCAAGTTTTATGCGCTTTTTGTATACTAATCGACTTCAATAACTCAATTGATACATTGGGTCCCGGCTTTATTACTGATCACATTTTGTAGCTATTTTTAGTAGTTTTGTAGGTCAAATGCCTCTTATTTCTTCAATTTGATTCAAACACCATGAACCCGGAGCCAAATTCAAGACGATGATCAAACCAGAGGGAATTTCGAGCAAAAACACTGGAAGAGAAGTGAGCTCGTTGGAATGCCTGTGGTCAGCAAAAAGTTTAACCTCAGAATTTCAGTTAAGTAAATTTCGTAGGTTGCCACTAAGAACCCTAACACTACTTACCTGTGCCTATTGACTACTTTTTGACTCACCTTTTTGGTGGTTTTATACAAGTTTGCCTCATGTAATTTTGGTTCTATAACACACTTTTGTAATTTCCTTACACTGAGCACCTATATGTTTAGCCATGCTTGTAATCAAATCAACTTTTGGCTACCTATCAATCAATCAAGGAAACTTGGCACGGCTTCCCTCTCCTTCTTCCTGGCTGGTGATTTTCTTCTCCCTTCACTTTTCAGATCTTTCGTTACTAAACACCCTCGATGATGACAAATCAAGGATGCTCTATTAAACCCTTGATCCCTTGAAGGGGAAGGCCACCGGGTGCTGATTTGGCTTAAATGTTGTTTCATGCTCTTCATGTATGCATTTCTAAGGGTATTTGTGCTCTCGCTCCTCACCTTAGGTTAAAATCTCTTGTGCATGCCTCCTAATGTGTATTCGGGTAAGCTTTTCGTTTAATGGATACTTACCAGATCCACTGATGCCCAGTTAGTTGTCTCCTATTAGTTATTGTAGGGTAGGTTTTTGAAATGTGTTTTCACTGCTAGGGACATTTATGCCTAAACAAATGCCATCTTTCAAAAGGAAAACTCTTAGTGGTTTAGGTTTTAAAGCTAAACGAAGATCTCTAGCTCTAAACGACTATATATCACGCTCCTCCCCAACGCGAGGATAAAGACCCGAGTACATGTTGGTTAACCTAGAACCCTAAGCCCAGTGGCCCGAGACTTCAAGGAGTTCTCTAACTTTTACATCGCTTATTCTTCGGGCCAACCATTCACACACCGTTTTCCACAAACCCTATAAAATCCATCGAGAAAACACCATTTTCACGTAATCGTAACTCTTCTCTCACGAAGAAACCCATCCTTGTTCGACCTCAGAGCCACTATACCACAGCAGCTTTGCTACAGCCGGGCATGAGGAATCCTAGGTTATAAATTTTGTTGATTCCGAACACCTACTTGGCCTAAACGAATCAAGTAACCTCTAGAGGTTTCAGGCACATCATCCTCTGACATACATGGGAGGAGGGGACTTGATGGTCAGGACAGCTTTGGCCATTGAAAGATAAGTAGATGACACACGGAGCATCTGGGACATGGGTGCTAGTGCTAAGAGGAAGGAGAATCAATCTTCTTCTAGCTCAAGGAAAAAGCAGAAGACTTCTGCTTCGCACGGATCTCAAGGACAGGGCCGTGGCCACCAAGGCTAAGGCTAAGGTCATTCATTCAAGGGTGGGAGGCACTTCAGTGCTCCTAGCTAGTCGGGGTAGATGATGTGTTACCATTGTCACCAGCCTGGACACATGAGACGGAATTGCCCTCGGAGACAGGGTTCCTAGAGTTACGAGACACCATAGTCTCAGGCATCAGTGGGACACGCACTGATGTGATTTTTTCCTCCTTATCCCAAAGACGCCAAGGGGTCCAAAGAGCAATTCTAAAGCACCTGGATTGGGTTAAGGCTGGGGATCGTGCCAGACTGGGAGGACCCAAGGGCGCCGCTGCTTCATCTCGTGATATCACAGTCGAGTCATAGATCAAGATGATATACAAGGTATGTTTCTACTCGGCCTAAGGGCAAGATTATTGTTCTATCTACATATGCACGTGATCGTGTGCGTTAAAGTGTGTGAATTCTCGGGGGACAAAATTTGTTAAGGGGGAGAGAATGGTGAAACCCAAGAAAATTTAATTTTTTCCGAAAAGGGTAAAATCCAGACATAGTGCAGGGAAAATTTATTTTTTCAGATCTCGATGATGAAACCATCACCGCTGAATTCATCCGCGAAATCTAGTTACCTGCGACTCGCGAATTCAGACGCCTTAATTTCACGGTTTCACAAGACTAAGTGCTCGCATTACAATGGCGTCACATGGTACCACTAATGCACACATGGAACTCCAGAGACGTGGACACATGGCATGATAGACATGGATGTAGCAATGATTACGATAGTTCATGTGTCCATGTGACACATGGCACTTGATTTGTGGGATTAAAACACATGGCTCATCTTAGCCCATGTGTCAAGTCAATAATGAGAGGTAGAGAACCAATTCGGTGTAGGAGGAGGAGAAAAGAAAAGGAGAAAGAAAAGAAAGAGGAAAGAAAAGAAAAAGATAAAGAAAAGGGAAGGAGAAAAGAAAAGAAAAACAAAATGAGGGAGAGGTGTGAGAGTGAGAGGAAAAAGAGACGACGAGAGGAGAAAAAAAAAAAAAAAAAGTGAATGAAACTTCCTTCACAATTCACTGAACCTAAGGCCGAAATGCGACGGGTAAGGACAAAGGTCCACGCAATGAGAGCTACATGGTCAATCCGAGTTTTTCGTCAAGCCCAAGAGATATGCGGGTTTTCTTAAGTACGTTCCTCTTATTTAAAGAACCGTGAATGGCTACGTGAGTTCAAATTCTAAACACGGATTGAATTTTCTAAATACCGGACTTTTCGATACCCAAGACTGGCTTTGAAGGCTCGCTTCCTCGTCTGCTGGGTTCTAGGACCGTTGAAATGCATGGGATTTTGTTGTGAATCGTTTTCTAATGGGCCAATGAAGTTTCAGACTCCAAGCACGGCTTCAATTTATACCGCACGACGCCTTGAAAGTTGACAAAATAAATAAATAAATAAATAAATGTAACAAAAGTCGAAAATTCGAATCGAATCTGTATTATTTCCAAGGTCGAGTATGGCCGAGAATGGCTAGTTGGTGAATTGTTTTTTTTTTCTTTGTGTTATCATAGAAATTAAAATAACATGTTGAATGTGTCAGAAATATGTTGATGATGTGTGTGTTATATATATTGGCATTAATGGATGTGTACCATATGTTTTCAATATAATTATCCATGGTACTGCATGTAGTACTATTATAAATTGTTCCATGTAAGAAACATCATGTTATCACAGATATTACAGTCCATGTTATTTAAAGAAATCACTATTAAACACGTATCATATTATCTACATTGTGTCATGTGTGTGTGTGTGTCGGTGGTGAGCTTGGTAACGTGGACAACGTCCAAAAATGAGTTAACCCATGGTCGCATAACATTAAAAATACAGGTCGGTACGGTGAAGAAGGATAGATACCCCCCCAAGTGGAAAAACTCCAGATCGGGTTTTTCAGACGAACTCATCTCGTGAAAGTCCAAAAAGCGTTGAAAGCATGCATATCATCCACTCGATGAGAGAACCCTTAAACTGCGGGTCCATAAAATGCATAAACTCACGGGCTTCTATTAAATCAAATGGACATCGGGAGATATATCCAATGGGTTTGTTTTATAAAACAAAAGGATTTTGTTTTGAAAGGCTCTCAGTTGTGAAACACCAATGACGAAGTTTTCACATTCGCATGCATGTGTGAGGGAGCTCATGGAGGACTGAGACATGGGTATGACGTGAAATACATCTCATTCATATAATGTAGAATTTCAGGTATGTGACTCGCATGTTTTACTTGGAATGTGTGCTTATCAGTGGAACACTTACATTGCATGTGCACTTAGGTGGGAGTAACCGTTGTAAGTGTGTTTACTTACCGTCTTTGCCTACCCTATCGTGACCGCTTTAGGTCAGGCAGAAATTGACCCTTATTCGGATCGCAAGCAATGGTGAAACCTAATAAGCTCTTGCTATACTTGTATTTTTATTTTGAGCAAACTTATGACATGTATATATTTTTGTATAAAAGAGTTGCAATCAAACTCGAGTAGACTGCTTGTGAGATAGTCTAGTGTATTTTATGTGGAAATGATTGCCTATGCTCGAAAGGGTATGTAGGCTAATATATGTCTACTCAGGTTACAATCCCAAGAAATGGGATGCAGTGATGTGACATCAAGTTACCCGGTGTTCATAAGGAATTCCGCAAGTTGACAGTTGTCAACGGCCCTGAGTTTTGGGGCGTCACAATAATAATAATGATAATGATAATAATAATGATAATAATGATAATAATAATGATAATAATGATCATAATAATGACAATCATAATAATAATAATAATGATAATAATACTCCGTTATCTTTTTGGTTACACATATGGATCCATCGGTGAAAGCCCGTGATAATAATACTTCGTTATTTTTGGTTACACATATGGATCCATTGGTGAAAGCCCGTAAAAGTGTGGGAAGGTTTACAAAGCCTGCGGTAGGACCTCGGAAAATTGCCACCCATAATAGACACATGGATTTTTGAAAACAAATGATCATTGAGGTGAAATGCAAAAAGCTTTTGGTTTGAAAACAAATGAAATTGTTTTGTAAAATGATCATTGGATGTAATCCAAGAATGATGGATTTTATCACGCATGGGGCTCGCATCAGGTGATAGGACTCGCAGACTCAATTATGGAGCCTGAGACTTAAGATATGGGACATGGTGAGTCATATCTCATACATGGTACGTAGAATTCCATTCTAGGTTTCGTATAATCTTGATTAGAATGTGTTTTTTTTTTTTTTTTGTGATATAACCATTGCATGCACTTAGGTGAGGAGTAGCCTCTATAGGAGTTTATTATACTGGGCATTGCTCACCCAGTCGTGGGACCCTTTCGTACAGGAGGCAGGAGTCAACGTCACTTGAGGCCGCCATTGTGAAGAAAGCTTCTAAGCCATGGCTGCTCTTACTTTTGTAAAATATATTAGAACAAATTGTTTTGATATATGTTTTTGAGTAAAGAGTATTGTAATTAAACTCTTAAGGACTATGGTATTATAGCCTTCTACATTATTTTTTAGTATTGATAAATGGACCCAATGTGGTCATTTTTACTCGTAGATGGACCCGGAGAGGTCCTGATATGATATTTGGCCCCAGATGGGTCATGCTATTATCTGTTGTACATGTTGTATTTTTAGGTAGAGCTCCCTGTATAAAGGAGACTATGTCCGATTTTTGTTAAATTATGGGTCCCGGTAAAGGGGACCTAATAGTGTGGTATTGGATTACCCGACATCCACAAGTTTTCATAGTCGACGGCCAGTCAACTTTGACCCCCTGTTTTGTAAGATGTTAATGTCTTTTTAATCAAATCAAAATAGAGTAGAAAATGTGTAAGAAATAAAAAGCAAAATAAAATAAAAGTATATTTAAAATTAACAAATTAACTTCTTTTATTTATTTTTATTTATTATATAATATTAAATAATTTTAAAATGTATAAATTTCAATTGGTTTTTATTATATTTGATTTCTATTTTTATGAGTTTTACAAGAAAAATTATTTCCTTTTACATTTTTTTCCTTTTAATGAGTAATTTTTAGTGACCATATATAGATTAATTTTTACAAATTGATTTGTAAGTTAAAAAATATTTTTTAAAAGACTTTTATGTTTAAGGTGTTTTTCAAAACACCATGGAACTCGGGCTTAGGAATATCAGGAGACTAAGAGAGTCCTATTTTTACCACTATAAAAACCCGTAAATTTAAACTTTTCAAAAAATGGGGTAAACATCTGAACTTGTCGCTACAATATAGGTTGAAAAACCTAGAAGCTTTCAGAATTCTGGATGATGAAACTTAATTCCTCATAGTCGTCATCACATAAATTTAGTCGCTTTTGCATAAATTTCATTGAATTTGAGATTGCCCAATTTCACGCTTTTCGATAAGAACGAACAGCCGTGAAGACACATGAAGATGTGGGTGACACATGGGTGAACGAGGAGCGGACACATGGAAAGCCATGTGTCACAATGCATAGTGCCTGGGATAGACGATAGAGGGCGCTTTGGCTGTGTGACATGGCATGCCATGTGTCAACATGCATGGCACATGGAGAAGGCTATATAATACTGGGTAAAAGTGAGCCTGCTCGTAGAAGCAAAGAGTTGAAGAAGGAGGAAAAGGAAAGAAAAAAAAAAGAGGGAAAGAAAGTAAGGTTAAAGAGAGAAAAGAAAAGAGAGAGAAGGAGAAGAAAGGGAGAGAGAAAGAAGGAGAAAAGGAAAGCGGTGTTCCGACGATCGGAACTCGTCAGACCAAGAAGTAAAGTCGTATATTCAACGAGGGTTGCACTCCAAGAGGTAGGGATTTTTCCTACCTTGGTTTCTTTCTATCCTTTGAGCTATTGTTTTGTATGCTTTGGGACCATGTCAGGCCAGTTTTGTGGTGGCATTAATTGAATATGACCCATCTTTGGAGGTCTCACTGAGACTCGGCAGCCTCTGGGCCTAAAGGACTCACTTTAAAATGAATTTGGGCTGAAAACTCATGCAGAACAATGTAGAGTCGGGCTGGGAAATGTTCCCAGAACTCAAGCACACTCCATTGCGCCCATCCACTAATAAGGTGGCCCCCGTTGTACTCCAACTTTGGATTCGCCATATCTTTCTTAGTCCGAACTCCACTCGCTCTAGACTCTATGAAAAGATCTCGAGTCTAGAATCTAGCCATGCTAGTGATAGACATTCGTGCTCAAGACCATTTCCGAAATTTTACGTAACACCAAGTGTACTAATTGCATGGCATGACATGCTTGTTTGATGAAATGTTGATATGTGTATTAATATATTGACATGTGATGAATTGTATATGTAAGCGTGACATGTTGTAGGCTATTTTGTGGACATGTTATGTCATAATTTAGCCTAGAGGATAAAGTGCTTTATTACTTGACTAAGTAATGATTTGTTTGTGATGTTAATATATTCTTGTGTAATACCTGACATGAATGAATTAATGTAGGGAAATTATATGCATGTTTGATATAATTGTCCAGGATGCATTGGTGATATGAATGTTTAATAAAATTGTCCATATAGCATTCATCATATATGTGACATGGTACAAATAGGCAATGACATATTGCATTGCATATGCATGGGGACATCGCATTAAATGGGTGTGAGTGCATGGTTAATGAATCGACATTGCATTTGGTTTTTGATCGGGTGGGCTCTAAGAAATAGAACAACGCTCAAACAGAGTCACACGATTGATTAAAAATGGTAAAGAAAATATGTGCCGCATCGCGAAGATGTGATAAATCCTCCCTGTGAAAGCCCGCTTAATTATGGTCAAGATAAGATTCGTGTCACGCAGGTGATCCCAAATCAACAAAATTTGTATCCTAAATTCTCTTACTGTCAGAAAGGCCATCGCAGATAGCTGTTTAGTTGAACATCTGGGTGATGGGTTTTCTTTATACAAACGACAGGAAGTCCAAAATGGTGAATTTGGTTTGGATTTTGGCGGTGATAAAAATAAAGGAGGGTTTTGATGATGAAAACCGAAAATAAACTAAAGTAAAACAAGAAAACTCGTGAAAATAGAACTCCTGAATCATCGCTACCGGATTCGAGTTCTACTGTGTCAATGAGAGGCCCCCCAGGTCATTTCGCTTGTGGGAGGATGACCTATAGTCATTTTCCGAACTGACTTCATTTAGCTATAAACCTAACCCAAAATAATTATTCTTTTGAAATGGCATTCACTAGCCATTTATGCTCTCGCCGCTCAAACGAGTCTCCTCGACCACATTACAATGGGTAATAAATGATAACCAATGAACATCACGTAGATCTAGTAATAAGCATCATGAGCACTAAAGATTACTATGTACTGGAACGACCAACATGAATTGAAGGATCTACACCACTAAAAGAAACATGCACGGCAAAGCGGACTACCTACGTTGAAAACAGGGACCCCAAGAGGCCTCCAGATCCCGTGCCCAAAGAACCTCTCGCTCATGAGGAACGGGTTTTGGGCCGCCATCCTCCGAGTTGTCATCCTGAGGGTGTTTCAGCCGCCCGCAAAGTGCTAAGAAAATGAGAAAAGGAGCAAAGAGAGAAGAAGCTGCTGGAAAGCCGGAAAGTTTCCGCCACTTTTTTGATTGATTGCAAGTCGACATGACTGAGCTTTATATATGCTCATAACAAAGGGAAATTACAAAACCAAAATCATAAGGTATTGAATGGATAAATGGAAGAAACAAAAATTTAAATAAACAAAGGAGAGCGCCAAAAAGCAGTGAACAAATGATCAGGAGGTGAACAGGCCATGAGTGCAACGCACGAGGGAATTCCTCGCAAATTTCAAATTTTCTTCACTTTCCGCTTCTTCTTCCTTCTCATCTCGACCGCAATGTCGAGTTTGACTCGAATTCTTCGTGCTTGGATCGACTCAACAATTTTGGCACAGTTAGCTCGCAAAAACTGCAAATTTTGCCACAAAATGTGATTAGTAGAATAATAGGACTAATAGTGTACCTGTTAATTACGCTCGATTAGTACATAAAAAGTGCTCAAACCTTAAATAAATGTGGTTCAAATAGCCTGAAAGTACTAATCACACCCCCCAACCTACACATTGCTAGTCCATTAGCAATGAAAGAAAGAAAGAAAGAGAGAGCATACTAAACAAAATCAAAAGTATGTTCACAAAATTGCTATTTCAAAAAGGTTGTGAATGAGTAATGCCTAACCCTAGGTAAGAATCATCAAACCCTTGCCCAATAACTATCTTGAGAGAATGAATGCCATACAAAATTGAGTATCAAAAGAGCCTCCTTCTCAAAGACTCAACCAGGAACTTCCACCAAAATCTAAGTGTTTGTTTGATTAGCTCTCAACAATAAACTACCAAACTGCACTCTCCCCCCAACCAAGCTACTGCCGCCGCTTAGGACACTAAACCAACCTAAATAGATTAGGACCCACCTATTCCACAACTCTTTTGTGTCAGAGAGGTGCACTCGAGGAACTCCGACCTCACCAAAGTCCATGTAACAGTGGATTCACCGATGACTCCCAACCAATTAAGGCTTAGGGGCACCGTCATGAGGATCTTCGACCACTAACTCTTCGTGTTTCACCCCTGACCAATGATTTCAAACTCCGAAGACCTACAACTTGCTAAACTCCACCCATCTACCCGTGTAGCGAGCACTAAGAGCCCAAGGGCTCCCAACCAAATGGGCTTGGGGCATCGAGCTCAGCGCTTTCGCCATATACCTCGGACTGCAGTGCTCTGCTCTCAGTAAGCAAAGCGTCGGTAATTTTTCCTATTTTTCTTTTTCTTTTTATTTTATTTTTCTTTCTTTCTTTTCAATTTATTTTGGAAGACACACGGCCTTCATTCATGGGGTCCTAACATATTAAAGGTGGTCAATGAAACTAGGTAGGTTATTGCAAGTTTAGAGGCTCGTGTTTTTTAGCTTATTGAAGAAACCTGATGTGCACAGTGTGTGGATAGCTAAAGGTGGAAGAAAAATGGTCGAAAGCAACAAGAGTTCAACTGATCATCCACTCAACTAGGCATGGAACCAATCTAACATCAATAGAATTGGACAGTGCTTCAATTTTTCAAACTACAGGTTAAGCAGAACACAAAAAAATTTGGATGCAAAATGGGTCCAATTTTTGAAAAAGTAAGTCAGATAGTATAAATGCCTTCTTCACAAAGAAAACCAAGAAGCCACTAAACATAAAAATGGGCTTCAAGCCAAAAATAGAAACAAAATATAATAGTAATGCCACTTCCTTCGCTAACTCTCCCCCCAACCAAGTGTCACATTGTCCGCAATGGGCCTCGATTGGAAAGTTAGAGAAGGAAGTGCTACCCTTGATGAAATGTACCTTTCGGGGATAGGAGACTTCACAGAAGCTTCCATCGACACCTTATTCAATTCAAGTCAGGGCTTCAAATAAAATGTTGGCAGAAGAAAAGAGAGGAAAAAAGTGACCAGTTGGAGAATTTTTAAAATTAAAGCTTCATAGTAATTTCAAAAGTGTTCTTTCTGGATATATTTGGATTCTAAACTCTCTAAGCTTTCCATCGGTACCAAAAACGCCAAAAACGGAGTTCGAATGAAAAAGTTATGCATGAAACAAAATTAGGAGGCAAAACAGGGAGGAATTCGCTGTAGTAGCGAAAATTCTTCTCTCCTTTCTCAAGTCGATCTTCATTCGCTTCCAAAATTTCTACACAAACTGCAAAATTAATACAAGAAAAAATTAAGAAAAATCAAAAGTGAAAATGTTAGAAGAAAGATTAACTTAAAAATTAAAGAAAATCTAAAAGAAAACAAAGAAATCAAAATAAAATAAAAAAATATAAAATGAAACAAAAAAGCTGGGGAGATCAGGTTCTAAACCTATCTCCTTTAAGCCTGGAGGCCGGAACTGGCGGGAGCTTAGAAATGTCGAGGTTCGGTGTCTCGAACCGAACCAAAGACTGAGCCATCCTACCGTGCCATGCAACACGCACTCACAAAGTCTGGATGTAGTGGCAAAGGCTCTACCAAGTGGCCACTAATTTTCTAATGTTGTGCAAACAGGCAAAGTAGTAGGCTGGTGGCCTTGCAGGTGGTGTTTTGGGTCGATTGTGGTGCAGAGCAGTAATGATGACCGAGTCAAGAGGGTGGGGCAAGGGCAATCGGTACTGTTCTTTCCACTACTTCCTCACAAGAAAGGGGAGATTGTCCCTTCTCCCATGGATATTAAATACCGTAATGTCTGAGGATTCAAAATTTTCTACCGTGCCTTCTTATAATCGGGCCAGAGACACCGCCTCCTCCATGGTGTCACTTAGGCACTTTCCTCTTGATGAATACTGTTGATCAACAAGGCTTGAAATCGATGCATGTAGGGTCGTCAAATTTATGCTCCATTTCACTTTGAAGCCTCATCACCCCTCTGCTCCACAATGCTTTCCATAGTGTCAATTTTCTCGAATTTAATCGGAGCATCGATCATTCGCTTCTAAGCAAAGTCACCTACCAGCTTGGTGAGGTTCCGGGATGGCTTCATGTCCCATTGAGAGGTTGATTGTAGTGGCTGAATCTGAGGAGTTGAAGCATAAGATGGAGAAGGTGAAAGGCATAAGTCTGGGGAACATCAGAATGGTGCACTCATCCATCGGGTCCCTATAGTCCCTCATGGACCCATATGGGCTCGATTTCTCTCCACCAAGTTGTCGATTCCTGCTACGGGAGGTCGCAATCCTCATTGACATATATATGCAATACAAAGAGTAGCCCCGCTCTTCTAGATTTCTATCCACTGGAAAATGTACTCCTGCACCACAAACAAAGAAAACACAAAACAAGGAAAAGAAGACAAATAATTCTACCCAAAAGGGGTAATGTGAACTAAAAAAAAATAAAATGTGAGAAGCAAAATCGCAAACTCGCAGAAACTAGTAAAATGTAAAATAAAAGAAAATTCACCAGTGCTTGTGATGAGGATCACAGTGTTCCAACGTCATTGAATGCACTTAAAGCACCACTCAATCACACGATTTGACCATGCCACAGAAGGCGATCCGAAATCAACAAAATTTTCAGATCCTAAATTCCTTCCACCGGCCGTAGAGCAAAGCCATCAGAGTATAGCTGCTCTAGGGTCGAACACGGTGGATGAGTTTTTCTATACAATGATTTGCAATGAAGTCCAAAATGGTGAATTTGGTTTGGATTTTTAAGGTGGTGATAAAACAGTTGAGGGTTTTGATGATGAAACTGAAAATAAACTAAAGTAAAACAAGAAAAATTGTAAATAGAACTTCAACTCGTTAGTTAATGGATGCGAGTTCTGGCTGTGTCACTCAGAGGTTCCCTGGTCATATCCTCACGCTGGGGAGGATCGCCTATAGTCATCCTCCCAACTGCATCTTCATTTAGCTATAAACCTAACCCAAAAATAATTATTCTCGAAAATTGCATTCACTAGCCATTTATGTTCTCAGTCAGTTCGAACGAGTCTCCTTGACTCACATTACAATGGGTGATAAATGATAACTAATGAACATCACGAGATCTAGTAATAAGCATCAAGTGAGCACTAAAAGATTACAAAGTAATCGACACCAACATGAACTCCAGGGACCACACCCGCTTAAAAGGAGAACACGCACGATGTGCTGATCACCGCGTGAAAATAAGGACCTTCCAAGAGGCCTCCAGATTCTCGCGCCAAGAACCCGCTCAAGGAGGAACAGGTTTTGCCGCCATCCTCCGAAGTTGTCATCCTCTGAGGTGCTCGCTGCCCGCAAAGCCAAGAAAATGAGAGAAAAGGGAGCAGCAGAGAAGAAGCCAAGCGGAAAGCTGAGCCCACTTTATCGATTCGATCTACAAATTGATACAGATCGAGGCTTATATGCTCATAACAAAGGGGAAATTACAAAACAACCAAAATCATAAGGTATTAGAAGGACAAAGAAGAAACAAAATTGAAACAAACAGGAGAGCCTCAAAAAGGTGGGAACAATGGACTGGAGGTGAATAGTGTTAGGAGATGAACAATGCACGAGGGAATGCTACCAAATTTTCACTTTCTCGCTTCTTCTTCTTTCCTTCGTCGACCGCAATGCCGAGTTTGACTCAATTGGTCTGTGGCTTGATCGACTAACAATTTTGGCACAAGAAGCTCGCAAAACCGCAAATTTGCCACAAAAATGCGACAAGAGAATAACAGGACCTTAATGTGCAAATCGGGTTAATTACGCTGATTAGTATATAAAAAGTGCTCAAAACCTTAAATAAACAGGGTTAAAAATAGCACTTTTTGAGTACTAATCACATAGTTCTCAGCGATGAAAGGCCGTAAAAGTGTCTGGGTTTGCGTAGCCTGTGGTGAGACTCCAAAAATCCTCTACCCACAAAAAGGCGCATGAGTTTTGAATATAAAATGATCATTGTAAGGTATCATCCAAAAGGCTTTTGGTTTATAAACAAATGAAATTTACTTGAAATGATCATCGATGTCATCCGTAATGACTCGCTTTTCATATGGGCTTAGGCGCTGTGGTGAGAGTTTGAGGACTAGCACATGGTACTTGATGAGTTGCATCGCATTTCATGGCATGACATGTAGGATTCCATATAGAATTGGCATGTTCTTGTTGGGATGTGATTGTGAAATGGTGAGGGGACATTGCATATGCACTTAGGTGAGAGGTAGCCCTTGTAAGAGGTATTCTCTACTGGGCGTGACTCACCCTTTATGGGAAAAATATTTCAAGTGTGACAACACTGTGGACAAGCGCTATCCGAGGGGCCGCACTGTGAATAAGACCTATTATGTAGCCTTAATATTCATTTTTGTAAAATATATTGTGAACAAAATAGTGTTAATATATGATTTTGTATAAGAGTGTTGTAATAAAACTTATGATTATTGTAACATAGTTTTAGGTAATATTTTGAGTATGATTGAAAGGTCTTGCAAGCATTTACTTCATAAATGAGTCTTGAATGAGACACAATAGTGTGGTATCAAGATATGTGATACCCCATGATATTCCGTTAGTCGACGGTTGGTCAACTGACCTTCATCAGCTTTTGTGGATGTCATATAACTATTACAAAAATATGAAAAGTTGGCTTAAAATGGGTGATACCAAATAATTCACATTGGAAAATGGGAAAGGGTAAAGGTGCAAAAAAACATTCCCGTGTTTAATCAAATATGTTACTTACACTTCTAATTTTTTTGGGTCCAAAAAAGTCCTTTCCATTTATTTCGATAATCTTAATTAGCTCTAGTCACAAAAGAATAAAGAGAGGACGACAAAGAAGACACGGTTGTTAAATGTTGAGGTGATAGCAAATGTGAACCACCCCACTCAAACACACCTCCAAGGCCCCAGCCCCAACTCACCCCCCACGGACCACCCCTTCAATTTTTGTTTAATTTTTTCTCCTTTTAACAAAACTTCACTTTATTTTTTTAATATATTAAAATAAATTTATCTCTAATGTAAAAATATATTTATCTATATTAATTAATAATATAATAAAATAAATAAAAATTAACATTTGAAATAATATTTTATAAATTTGATTTTCTTTTTTTCTAAATAACTATTATATGTTAAGTTTTTTTTTTTTTTTTTATATCTATTCACTGGTCATTATAATATAGTTTCTAGTTCTCATAATTTTATCGCTCTTGGACTCGAATCCTCTTCCCTACTCCTATGCCAACTTTGCACTCAACCACAAGAGCAGTCCGCCAGCATTATCTATTAAGATTATTT
>JAEQBH010006257.1:0-54212 GCA_016808115.1 Tetrastigma voinierianum | reverse complement strand
AATTAAAGATGGTTAAGTCAAGACTTACACAGTAGCTGGCTTATTTTAGACTTAACTATCATCGTTGCTAGTCACTAAGGGTTGCATGTCTCCTATACTAATGGGTTTTAAATTGAAAGATGTGGAGGATCAAATCTAAAGTTATTGCCTCCATGACTGAGTTATGCGGAATAATAAAGAAGAGTTTCAACGTAGATCATTATAGAAATGAAAGTCGAGTGAAAATAAAAGCAACTATGGGCAGGTTGTAGCGGTAAACTTGTCAATGAAAACATTTTTATCTTTTCTTGGTTTTTACTGTAATCAAACAGGTTTGTAATTTTTTTCTTTCAGTTGTCCGGGATTCTCAACAGGCCATTTTCTCTGTTAATTAATTTATCTATATTTTGGGTGATTCAAGAGTTTCAATTTTAGGCTTCTAGGCTTCGAAGCCCGTGAGAATAAATTTATAAAAAATAGAACATTATGATGCAATATAAAATAAATAAAAATAATAAACATAATACTAAGGATAGGATGCAAAGTGAATATAAGGATGTTTCTCTCTCAAAGTAATCATGGAGAAAAAAAGTGTTAAGAAAATCTATTTTTCTAAGACGAGGACGGTTGTATCAGTGGTTGGAAGATGAAGAAGTGGAAAATATGGAAGAAGATTCCGAGGTTGAAAAAGAGAAAACATTGCTTCTTGAGGGAAGATTAAGAAACCTTATTCAAAAGAGTAAACCAACAAAATTTTGTTCTTCCAATAAAGAAATTACATGGGATGGACCGCCGGGGACAAAACATGCAGAGGAGACTCTTTACAAACGGGCTATTGTTCGTGGAGATGCTACAAGGTTGGTAGTTCCAGGTCAGAAATGGATGACCTAGATGATGCTTCTCCCCATATATTTTGTGGAGTAAGCATGTTTGAGAATCGGGATGGCGTAAAATGGTCCATATGCATCGGGATGCTCGCGTCATGCAAAAAGTGAGGATTGCATGCCGATCCGCAAGCTGGGGAGAGAGAGGTATTTCTCACCAATGACTCCGCCGGTATTTGATCCGCGATGTTAAACAAACAAAGGGTCATGGATATCCTGACACCTTGGGGATATCAGCACAGGAAGACGAATGCAAACAATGATAAGATTGACCTAGCAAGGGCAAGAGGAGAGGAGAAGGAGAAGATTGCCATTAGAAAATATTATCGAAGCTTGTATCATTCAGAGGTGCTTTCTTTATTCTCAACCAATACCATGGGCCTTGGAAGCGGAGTTTGTCAATCTTGTAAAATGAAGGAAAAACTCAGAGGCTGAAATCTTTTAAAGTGAATGTAAGTCCAAGACAACTTTTAGCCTCAAAGGAGTCGAGTATTCTCGTTAAAGATTTTCATTTCACCTCCGCCCATTATTTTGCAGCCGATGGCAGGCCATGGATACCTCTAAAGAGTAGGAAGAATGCGAGGCTCAAACCTTTGTTGTTTGCCATTTCATCGGAGATCAAATTATCCAAGTCGCATAAGCTCGGCCGGAATTTCGAATCTACCAAGGTTAAAGTGAGGAGATTTTTCGACTGCATGACATTTCACCCCGAACCTTTTGTTGCTCAGAATGTTCTTTCAACCTCAGAATCTTCTTCCATATTTTCCACTTCTTCATCTTCTTTCCCTATTTCTTCATCCTCGTCTTAGAGAAAAATAATTTTTCTTAACACTTTTTTTCTCCATGATTACTTTTTGAGAGAGAAACATCACTTATATTCACTTAATCATCATAGTATTATACTATTATTTTTATTTATTTTATATTGCATCATAATGTTCTTTATAAATTTATTCTCACGTGGTACTGCCTAGAAGCCTAAATTGAGCTCTTAGTCACTTAAAATATAGATAAATTGAATTGAACGGAAAATGGTGATTTGATTAAAGGGGAACTGCGAAAAGGGACAACTAGAGAAAAAAAATTACAAATATAACCGTTTGTTAGAAAAACCCAAAGAGAAAAGATAAAAATGCTTTCTATTTCACAAGTTTACTCCTTCTAACCACCCATAGCTTGCTTTTATTTTCCTCCAACTTTTTCATTTCGTGTCCTTACGTTGAGCTCTTTCTTATTATTCCAACTCTTTCCTATCATAGATTATCTTTTAGATTTGATCCTCCAAGATCTTCCAATTTAAAACCCATTAGTATAGAGACATCTCAACCCTTCGTGTTGTAACTCGATGATAGTTAAGTCTAAAATAAATAGCTACTAATGTAAGAATTCGACTTAACTATCTTTAATTTGTAACCAACGATAGTTGCTTTTAAATAACTACTGATTTAAGAATCCTTAGTTTAACCCTTCAAGTTATAAACTTAAAATAGTTAAGTCTAGACTAAATAGTTACTGATAAAAGAACTTGATTTAACCCCTTCAAGTTGTAAACTAAATGGGTAGTTAAGTCCAAATAAAATAGCTACCGATTTAAGAACCTTAGTTTAAAACCCTTCAAGTTATAACTTAATGGTAGTTAAGTTTGATTAAATAGCTACTGATAAAATAACTCGACTTAACTCTTTCAAGTTGTAACTAATGATAGTTAAGTCCAGACCAAATAACTACTGATTTAGGAACCTTAGTTTAACCCCCTTCAAGTTATAACTTAATAGTAGTTAAGTCTAGACAAAATAACTATTGATAAAAGAACATTGACTTAATCCTCACTAAGTTGTCACTTGACGATAGTTAAGTCCAGAATAAATAACTACTTATCTAAGAACCTTGACGTAACTCCTTAGGGTTTCAAGGACACAACCTTCTCTCTTAACAAAGATCCTTTTCTTCAAACACCAACGAATTCTCTTTTCAAATTTCCATGAGCCCCCTTGTAATTCCAACAACTTTGTTACAAAACTATTGGAACTTCCTCTCTTCGTGTTCACCCTCCCCCTACTTTCAATCCACTCTGTTCCATCTCACCTCCATTAGTTGGTGGGTCTCACTCTCTATCAATGAGAAATGCTCACTCCCGATCCCCAAGGAGGCAAGTGTCAAAGTCTTTGGATTAGGGCTTTTTCTTCTTGAACAAAAAATCCTCCCTACAAACCAGAATTGAATGAGGAGTTGGAGGAAGAAATGGGGCTGGCGTGGAGACACCTCGGGAGGGGTATTTTGTCCTAAATGGTGTTTTTGAAGGTTATCAAAGTAAGAGGTTGGTATTTGCAATTTTTTTATTTGTCCCTTTTAAATGGGAATTAAAATGACCTTCTAAAAAACCCAAAATTTGAAATTGACCCTTCATCAATTTTTTTATCTAAATTTTGACAAAATTATCCATCTTGTTTCCTTGCAACATGAAATAGAAAATAGCATTTTGTTCAAATGGGGTTATATTTCAAAATAATAATAATAATAATAATGCATATGAGATGTTAGATCTATACATTTAAGGGTATTTGATGTCTTTTAACCAATATTTCAAAGAAAAACTCAAAAAATATTTGGAAAATGACTTCTACAAACTAACCTTGAAAATGTCACATTTGGACCAAAAAAGCCCTTGAATGTAATAAACGTAAATTAATCATTTCTATCCCATCTCCTATATCATATTTGTTCAAAAGTGTCTTTTTGCATTTAAAAAAGGTTAATTCTACAAATAACTTAGGATTTGCTCATTTTAAACGGTTATCTAAGACAAATGTTAGGTGAAGTTTTTTTTCCCTTGTTAATATGCTTTGTCCCAAAATAATACTTTTTTTTAAATATCAATCTAATACGTTTTGAAAAAACAGTTGTTAGAAGGCATGATGTTCGTATTAAACTCAAATTTACAAGCTTGAACTTTTGTGAGAGAGGTGGTCATTTAATAATGCTCAAACTAGTGTGTTCTTGTCAAACCGTAGTTAGTGACTAAGATTTTACATTTTTAAAAATAAAACCGTAGTCGACAATTCTCTCACGCTTTATACCAGCAACACCCGCTAAACACCTAAAGCATAGATCTTTCTTTAATCCTCATGATGGAGATTCAAATTCTTTATTTTACTTCTTCTGCCTACTACTTACCAATATTCCATTGAAAACAATTTCATGCATGCATGTCAAGTGAAAGAAAACATGATGACATCGAGCCAAAATATACATGAGTCTTTTTAAAAGTAGAGGTGGGAATATGGGCTCTGCCACTTAGCCTCGCATTTTTGATGGTCGAATGCGAGAAAATGATGGCTCGATGGATAGCGGTAGCGTCATCGCCCGAATTCAGTAGTCCGTAGCATATTGGGTATTGGCCTGGGTCAACGCCGCCCATTTCACTCCATTTTTTATTATAATTTTTTTAATGACTGCATATTTTCTAATTGTTAATAATATTAGTTTTTATATTATAAAAATAGTTGTTTATAGACAAAATAATAGTTATTAAATAACTATTTTTTATAAAATAAATATATTAGTATGACAAATAATTAAAATAAATAAAATAAATATAACTAAAATAATTTATTTTAAATAGTCTTTTAAGAACATAATAAATTATTAGTATTTTAACATAAATTTTATTTTACAAAATATAAAATTTTTAAAATTGTTATTTATTTATTTTAATTTTTAATGTCCTATCTTTGATATGTGACTTGCATAGAATCGAGCTCGGGCTTAAATCTCAAAAAGGGCTCAAATCAAGAAGCTTTAGTCTAATGGGCTTTGCCCATTTAAATTTCATACCTCAATGGACTTTGGCCCGCTTTCCCAAATTATATTTAAAAGATATAATTAAACTCCGACTGGGCCATGTCCCGTTAGACAAATTTGAGAAGGATTTACTTTAAAAAAGCTTGGGGACAGATTCAAGCATTGTAAAACCCCAACCTTATTGAATGTTATAATAGTAGTTATTGAAAAACTGATTTGAGGTCTAATGATAGAAGCTTTAGAGTGGATTAGAATTTAGAACGCCTGACATCATTTGGGTAATGGCGAAAATTAAAATCAGAATCGGTGCCCCAATGAATAGTGATTTTTTTTCTTATTTTATCCGATGGAGGTTGCAAAGGGATTTTAAGAAAATTTTCATTTTATGACTTTGAACTGATATTTAGAAGATAATGGGAGATTTAAGTGAATAGTGATTTCTAATCTAAAATTGAGTCTCAGGCTCGAAATTTTTCTAAATTGGGCCAGAAATACGAAAAATGTCCTGAATCAATCATAGAGTCTAAACGAAACTGAAACGGAGCGAACGGGTCCGTTTGAGTTGTTTCTCCAAACAGTGAGACCAAACGGAATTTAGATAATAGAATACACATCCCAGATTCCGATTTAATGATTTTAAACTGCATTCGTGATTTCAAAGCCCGAATCCATCAGGAAGGATTTCATTAGAATATTTCATGGTCAATTTGAAGTTTAGACGACCATAGAATATTTTTGACGCTTAATCGTATAAAAGATAAGAGACAAAAAGGAATAAAACTGATAAATGGAGATATTTTCTTATGAGAGCCAATCAAAACATTTTTAAGGGGCTAAGTTAGGGTTTGTGACTCATTAGAATTGACCAATGAGGTTCATGGGCTCAAATGCAATAAAATAAGTTGGATTGGCAATATAAAAGAAATGGAGGACCAAATTGTAATTAAAGGAAAGTTAGAATATTTAAATGGGGAGACAAACAAATAATTCATTTGGTCTCTCAAAAGTTAAGGAACCCGTAGGAGAGAAAGGAGAGGGAAGAAAAGGAGAAAAGAAAGGAGAGAAAGGAGGCTGCAGCAAAAAGGCGGCAAAGGTATGAGATGTGATTTTTTCTCCTCATTCAAGCTTTCAAGTGATCTTCAAGTGGTAATCAAGGAGAGGAGCCAAAGAAACCCAAGAATGGAAGTGAAGTTGTATGCGGAAAGTTAGGTTTGATGTTTTCCATGTTTAATGTCTTAAATTCTGGGTATGGATGTTAAATTGATGGTATTTAAGGTTTAATGGTGCTGAATTTAATATCAATTGAGAAAGCCATGGTTTAGGTTAGGGCTTTGACAAAATCAAGTGAGTAAGGGTTAGGGTTTGATAGTGAATTGTGTGTTATGCTGAAATGGGTATAATGCATCAGATTTAAGTGTTTAGAGGAAAGAAAAAAAAATGGAAGAGAAACACATTCTAGTCATTTTTTGGGCAGCAGTCTCGGTACAGGAAATGTCCTTTGTTTTCTGTTTTGACCTAGTTTTGGTATTTTGGCCATGAATTTGTTCATTTTGATCCAATTTGAGTGATTTAAGTGGCTGAAGCATAAAATAGACTTGAAGGAGAACAAACTTAAGAAGAAGGTATCGCCAAATTCTGATCCTAAGTGGCCTAAAATTCACTCAAAGTAGGACCATGGCCAAATTCTCATTCAGTTTTTGAACATAGATTAGCCCTCGGTTATTTGACGTAAAGTGAGTTTCGTGTTCGAATTGGGTGATTCCAATTGGAATAGAACCCTTAGCACCTTATCTTAAATGCGTATAAGGACATAATGTCAAAATATGAATAAGACTCGGAAAATGAGAGTAATAAACCAGGCTGAAAAATTCCTGTAAATGACTAGTTGGCATGAAATGCCATAACTTTAGTTTGATGATCCGATTGACAGATTCCACTCCTTTGGGTAAAATAGGATTCCTAGAGGAATAAGAATATAGGAATGAGTGTTTATGGTGGATTAAATGGAAATTATGGTTAATGTGTAATTGTGATTTTCTTTGAAAAGGTGAAAAGGACTATCGGACGGGAACGTGGAACTCAACGGGAAGCAAGCGGGATTGAGCGTGAAACGTGGAGTGAAATGATATTTTGAAAAAATGAGTTTTTAAAAAGTGAATGGTTTTAATGTTGCTCGAAAGTTTAATGGAAATGTTTATGTACATGTTAAGGCATATGGAAATGTTTTATCTTGCATCAATATATATATTTATATGTATGCATATGATAAAGTGTTAAGTGAAAGTTTTAAAATGTGTGAAGAATGCATATGTGTTTTACCGATAAAGGAAAGGATATAAAATGTATTTATACATGTATATGAAATATGTATGCATATGTTAGTATTATGAAAGTTTTAAGATGTGTAAAGAATGCATATGTGTTTTAATGATCAAGTAAAGGATTTAAATGTGTTTACAAATGTATTTGAAGAAATGTTTTATCAGATGGTTACCCTAAACCCCTATGACTGCATGATCGAGCATCGTCAAGTACTTTAAGCTGCAAGGATTTAGAGGGTAAAGTTATAGGTTAACTGAGGAGGGAAATAGTGTCTAGAGTAATATCCTTACACGTGATAAAGTGTTATGACTGGAACCCTATGCAAAGCGTGAGTTTCCTCCGCAGCCGTAGTGGTTAAGTGACTGAATGTGATCATGCCCCTCACCGTCGCAGACTTAAAACCTGCTCGGTGTGTTTATTCCCCTGGGTTCCATCAGAAAGAATGAAAGAAAGAAATAAAGGAAGAAAGGTTAAGGCATAAATGCTTAAAGCATAAATGAATTTTAAATGCATAAGTATCTATTGAAAGAAAGTTTACGGCATAAATGCTTAAAGCATAAAATGGATTTAAATGCATAAGTATTTATTGAAAGAAAGTTTAAAGTATAAATGTTTAAAGCATAAATTGATTCTAATGGTATAAGTATTTATGGAAAGAAAGTTTTAAAGGCATAAATGTTTAATGTATAAAATGGATTTTAATTGTATAAGTATGTATTATTTTGGTATGTACCGAAAATGTTATTTTAATGAAAATGTACACTCACTGGGCTCCTTTAGCTCATTCTTTTCCATATGTTTCAACAAATATTTTCAGACTCCGAGACAGTGCATCGGTAAGAGTGCCCTCCGTGCAAAGGAGTCGAGCTATCGAGGGACGACGTATATGTGGGATCGTATTGAAAATAATTCCTGCATATTGTATGTGAATATTTTGCTATATTGATAAAATTATGCATGGAATTGAAGAAGGTTTAAATGTTTTGATGATTTGAAAGAAATAAAATGGCATATGTATATTGTGTTTGATCGGGCTGTGGACGAGGAGTCCTAATATGGAAGGATGAATCGAAGTTTAGAAGTGTTTTTAAATGTTTCATCAGGTTTTGTAAATTTGGGAAAGTCCAAAATGTAGGAAACTCTCCGGGTCGATTTTCGAAAAATCTAAGTGTTGGAAAAGAAAAGAAAAAGAAAATTTTTGAAGACTTCGTCTCGCATTATTTTTAAAAGATATGTGAAGAATTGTAAAGGGGTTCGGGCCCACGATTTAATTCTATGGTTTTAAGGAAAAGTTTTTATATCTCGTTTGAGTGCCGGAGGTCCCCGGGTTCATGAGGTTATCCGGCCTGATCCTTCAACATGGTCGTGAGCGGTTTTGAAAATGCTATAAAGATTTGAAAATTGTTATTTTTATAAGACGTTTTAATGTTTCTTTAAGAGTTCATGAAAAAATAAAAATAAAAATTTATGTGATTTAAACTGTACATGCATTACATGACATATTAATTTTAACTACGTTAAAAATGCTACGTTTAGGCCGACCACCCACCAGAGAGCTCCTAAGGCGCAGATTTCACCTTCAATTCGAGGAACATGTTGATGAGTTTGCAGATAATTCCTCCAATCTCGCTAAAGATAAATAGTGGCTGCCACCGCCTCCCGAGGTCGAGGGAGGATGTGATACCTTTAGAGCAGTATGGCCCAGATGTTAGCCACAACATTTAATCAGCCCCGTGAGCCGAAGCGTTGTCCATTGAGAGGGTAAGGAAATTAGAGGCAAGAAATTATGACAGATAGGAGATCCTGAAAGGAAAAGTGGTCGGGCTAGAGGGTAATGAGATGGTTAATTGAAAATGCATGGGTTTAGTCTTAGGCTTAAGTGAATCAATGACATTAAGTGAATTATTAATTGTAATGTTGAAAGAAATAAGAAATTGAAGACATAATTGATGAATGTGTAATGTAGGATTTTGCCACCCTAGAAAAGTATGGAAAAGTTGATTGTTACAACAGAGTGATTATCGAGGCTAGGAGTTTTGGCATTTGATATTATTAGATATCCATGACTTGATGTTATATTAGGCATGGATACTATCTAGACATCATGCTACAAAGGATTGTTATAGAAAGAGGTTAGGTTCTATAAGCCAAGAAGACAGAGGTCGCTTTTATGTGTGGGTTAATGGAAAATACTACCTACCAATAATATGACGCTTTTATGTGGGCTAGTAAAATACTTCGAAAGTTATATCAAAGGTACTCAGCTTATGATATTGAGGTGAGGGATAACAGAATGAATGGAAGATATTCTGATAGTCAAATAATTTCCGGATGTATTTCCGGAGGATCTTCTAGGTATATATAAAAATATATATATATATATATATATATATTAATTTTTAGATTGAAATGACCCCTAGACGTAATCCAATTGCTAAGGCACCTTATATATGATGGTCTTTAAAAGTTGAAAGAATTGGAAAGAATTGAAAGTATAAATGGATGAGCTTGTGAGTAAGGGTTTTGTTAGGCCGAGTACTTCGCCTCGGGAGTGCTTGCCTGCGAGTAAAAAAAAAAAAATGATGATGAAAGTTTAAGATTGTATATTGATTATAGAGTTGAAAGCAAAAGTGGAAAAATTACGAATCAAACACCCCGATTAGATACAGGATTGATGATCTTGATCAATTACAGGAACGAGGGTATTTTTTAAAATGGATCTAAGCCTGTGGAAGCTACTATTCATCAATTAAAGATTAGGTCGAGGATGTTCCTAAGTGACAACTTTGAAAACACGGGTATAGGCATTATGAGTTTTTAGTCATGCTAGTTGACTAACTTATATTCACCGCTTTATGGATTCCTGCAAGTGAATAGGATCTTTTCAAATTTATTTAGATCATTGTTATAGTATTCATTGATGACATTTTAATCTATTTAAGTAAAGAATGAAGATCAAGGAGGAGCATCCAAGTAAATTCAGCTGCTTACTTAGTATGCCAAACTTAGTAAATTCTAGTTCGTTAGACAAGGTTGCCTTTCTAAGGCATGTGATTTCAAGTGAAGGGGTTTCGTTGATCCTCAAAAGATCAGAAAATTGTGAACTCCGAAAACCACCTACGAATGTGACAGAGATACAAAGTTTTCTAGTTAAGGTGGTATTATCTAAGGTTGTTAAGGGATTTTCAGTTAGCGGATCCTTCTGACTAAATTGACAAGGAAAGATGAAAAGTTTCTATGGTAAGAGATATGTCGAAAAGATCTGATGAACTAAAAAGGAATTCGACCTTTAGCCCTAGTTCTTACAATTGTTGAGTAAGGCAAGAAGCATATATGCGTATATCTGGGTGATGCTTCAGACAGCTAGGGGGTGTGTTAATGCAACATGAAAATGTGATAGCATATGATTTAAGGCAATTCCTACGGGTTCCATATCTCACCTAAAGGTTGTGTACCTCCCTAGATTTATGGAATTGAGGTCTTTAGGTGCGAGACTAGAGTTGACAGATATTGGGGCCTTACTAGCTACATTTCATGTTAGTCCCCAGACCATCAGACAAGATAGGGAGCTATAGACTCAAGATACGATCATGATTAAATTGAAAGGGAAGCTGAGTCCGCGCTTAAAAGGATTTTTAGTACGGGCATATGGTATAGGATGATAGTCATGTGTTATGTGTACTAGATGTGGGAAGATTAAAGAAATAAATTATGGGAGAGGCTCACTCTTCTGCATAGGCGATGCATCAGGGAAACACTAAAATGTATCATACCCTAAGGGAATACTAAAGGTGGAGGGGTATAAAGAAAGATGTTGTAGAATTTATTTCTAAATGTCTCATTTTGGTCAAAAACAGGTCAGTAACATCCAAAGATTTAGGTTCTTATAGTCTCTTCCGATCCTCAAAGTGAAATGGGAGAGAATCATGATGGATTTTTTTATTTCCACTTTGCCGAGTGGTTGGTGACGTGATATAGGTGATTGTGGATAGATTGGACGAAATCACCAATTTCCTACCTATGGAAAAAATAGTGACTTAGTTGAGAAGTTGGCTGAGTCAGATATAAAAGAGATTGTACGACTTCACTGGGATGACTAACTGGAAGAGCCATACATATTTGGAAGTTATGCTCAAGGCTTGTGTTAGAGTTTAGCTAGTTAGGAAAGACATTTACCATTAATGGAGTTTTCCTACAATAATAGTTATCATGCAAGTATTGAAATGGCGCCTTATGAGGCCTTATATGGAAGGAAGTGTAGACTCCATTATGTCGGGATGAGGAAAGGAGAGAAAATTTTAGGTTCATAAATTGCTCGTGCTACAAATGTATAATGTTAAAGCACGTTGATAGATTAAAGATAGCTCAAGATTGATAGAAAAGTTATGTTGATAACCCAAGGAGAGATTTGGAATTTTAGGTGGGGGATCAGGTATTTATGAGGATATCACCCTGGGAAAGGGTGTTGATATTCGGAAAGAAAGGGAAGTTAAGTCCTCTCTATATGGGACTTTATGAAATTATGGAAATAATTGGAGAGGTAGCGCTCGGCTCGAGGTCACACCTTGAACGCTGTAATACATGACATATTTACATTTCTATGCTTCTAAAGTATATGACAGATTCTTCACATGTGTTAAGTGAGATCAACCGTTGAATTGAAAGAAGATTTGACGTATAAGGTTAATCGGTTAAAATTTTGTTGATCGAAATGATTAGGTTCTTTTTTGAACAAAGTGATTCCTTTAGTAAAGGTGTTTTGATGAATCAATAGAGAGAGGAAGCAACATGAGAATTTAAATTTCGAGGACGAAATTTTTATAAGGAGGGGTGATTGTAAAAACCCCAACCTTATTGAATGTTATAATAGTAGTTATTGAACTGATTTGAGGTCTAATGATAGAAGCGAGAGTGGATTAGAATTTAGAACGCTCTGGACATCATTTGGGCATGAAGTGAAAATTTTCGAAAATTGTAAATCGGTGCCCAATGAATAGTGATTTTTTTCTTATTTTATCCCATGGGAGGGGCTGCAAAGGGATTTTTAAGGTGTACCCCAGTTCTTATGACTTGAACTGATATTTAGAAGATAATGGGAGATTTGCGAGTGATTTCTAGACCAAAATTGAGAGTCTCAGGTCAAATTTTTCTGAATCAATAAATACGAAAATGTCCTAATCAATCATAGAGTCTAACGAACCGAAACGGAGTGAACGTCCGCTTGGATAGCGTTTCCGAGCGATCCAAACGTAATCTGATAATAATACGCTATTGTCCCGATTCGATTTTAATGATTTTAAATCCGATTTCTGATTTCAAAGCCTCGGAATCCACTCGTGAAGGATTTAATTAGAATATTTCATGGTCAATTTCCAGTTTGTGACGACTATAGAATATTTGACGCTTAATCAAGATAGTGCAGATAAGACAAAAAAGGAATAAAAATCTGATAAAATGGATATTTTCTATGAGAGCCAATCAAAACATTTAAGGGCTAAGTTAGGGTTTAGACTCATTAGAATTGACCAATGAGGTTCATGGCTCAAATGCAATAAAATGTTGATCGGGCAATATAAAAAAGAAAATGGAGGACCAAATTGTAATTAAAGGAGTTAGAATATTTAAAATGGGGAGACAAACAAATAATTCATTTGGTCTCTCAAAAGTTAAGGAACCTGTAGGAGAGAAAGTGAGAGGGAAGAAAAGGGAGAAAAGAGGAGAGAAAGGAGAAGCAAGAAGAAAAAGTGAAGGGCAAAGGTGAGATGTGATTTTTTCTCCTCATTCAAGCTTTCAAGTGATCTTCATGTAATCATGAGGAGCCAAAGAAACTCAAGAAACAAGTAAGTTTTCATGGTGGGAAAGTTAGGTTTGATGTTTTCCATGGCTGATTGTTCTAAATTTGGTATGGATGTTAAATTGATGGTATTTAAGGTCGAATGAAAGAATTTAATATCAATTGAGAAAGCCATGGTTTAGGTTATTAGGGTTTTGACAAAATCAAGTGAGTAAGGGTTAGGCTTGATAGTGAATTGTGTGTGTGTTATGTTGAAATGGGTATAATGCATCAGATTTAAGTGTTTAGAGTGAAAGAAAAATGGAAGAGAAACACATTTGTCAATTTTTGGGCAGCAAGCCTTTGGTACAGGAAATGTCCTGTTTTCTCTGCTTTGACCAGTTTTGGTATTTTGGCCATAACTTGCCTAATTTTTTGATCCAATTTGAGTGATTTATGGCTACATAAAATAGACTTGAAGGAGAACAAAACTTAAGAAGAAGGTATCGCCAAATTCTGGATCCTAGTGGCCTAAAATTCACTCAAAGTAGGACCATGTGCAAGCCAAATTCTGGGTTCAGTTTTTTAACATAGATTAAATTTCTAAGTATTCTGACGTAAAGTGAGTTTCTATGTTCAATTAAGTATTCCAATTGAATAGAACCCTATAAGCACCTTATCTTTAAATGAGTATGACATAGTGTCAAAATATGAAGTCAAGACCTCGGGAAAATGAGTAATACAAACTGTTAGCCAGAAAAATCGGGTAATGACTAGTTATACGAAAATGCCATAACTTTAGTTTGATGATCCGATTGGATTGATTCCAATTCCTAAGTAAAATAGATTCCTAGAGGAATAAGAATATAGGACGAGTGTTTATGGTGGATTAAAATGGAAATTATGGTTAATGTGTAATTGTGATTTTCTTGAAAAGGTGAAAAGGGACTATCGGATCGTGAACGGAACTCAACGGAAGCAAGCTGGATCGAGCTTGAACTCCGTGAGTGAAAATGATATTTTGAAAAAAATGAGTTTTTAAAAGTGAATGGTTTTAATGTTAAGCTGAAAGTTTAATGGAAATGTTTATGTACATGTTAAGGCATATGGAAATGTTTTATCTTGCATCAATATATATATTTATATGTATGCATATGATAAAGTGTTATGAAAGTTTTAAAATGTGTGAAGAATGCATATGTGTTTTAATGATAAAGGAAAGTGGATAGTAAATTATTTATACATGTATATGAAATATGTATGCATATGTTAAAGTATTATGAAAGTTTTAAGATGTGTAAAGAATGCATATGTGTTTTAATGATCAAGTAAAGGATTTAAAATGTGTTTACAAATGTATTTGAAGAAATGTTTTACCGATGGTTACCCTAAACCCTATGACTCCGCATGACCGAGCATCGGGCCGGGCGTACTTTAAGCGTGTAAGGATTTAGAGGGTAAAGAGAAGTTACTAAATCGAGGAGGAAATAGGTGTCTAGGAGTAATATCCTACACGTGATAAAGTGCTATGACTGAACCTCATGCAAAGCGGAGTTTCTCCAGCCGTAGTGGTTATGACTGAATGTGATCCGCCTCACCGTCGCACTGGAATCGCTCTGTGTTTATTCCCCGTTCACTTAAAGAATGAAAGAAAGAAATAAAGGAAGAAAGGTTAAGGCATAAATGCTTAAAGAAGCAAATGAATTTTAAAATGCATAAGTATCTATCGAAGAAGTTTACGGCATAAATGCTTAAAGCATAAACGGATTTTAAATGATAAGTATTTATTGAAAGAAAGTTTTAAAGTATAAATGTTTTAAAGCATAAATTGATTCTAATGGTATAAGTATTTATGGAAAGAAAGTTTTAAAGCATAAATGTTTAATGTATAAATGGATTTTAATTGTATAAGTATGTATTATTTTGGTATGTACTAAAATGTTATTTTAATGAAAATGTACACTCACTGGGTCTTTAGCTCATTCTTTCCATATGTTTCAACAAATATTTTCGTGGACCCGAGACAGCACGGTAGAGCACCCTCCCGTGCTGAGTCGAGCTATCGAGGAGACACGATGTGACCGCATTGAAAATAATTTGCATATTGTATATGTGAATATTTTGTCATGTTTTGATAAAATTATGCATGGAATTGAAGAAGGTTTAAATGTTTTGATGATTTGAAAGAAATAAATGTATATATATGTATATTGTGTTTGATTGGGTTGTGGACGAGGAGTCCTAATATGGAAGTTGATGAATTGAAGTTTAGAAGTGTTTTTAAATGTTTTCATCAGGTTTTGTAAATTTGGGAAACCAAAAACAAAGAGGAAAACTCGTCGATTTTCCGAAAAATCTAAGTGTCGAAAAGAAAAGAAAAAGAAATTTTAAAGACTTCGGCCTGCATTATTTTTAAAAGATATGTGAAGAATGTAAAGGGGTTCGGCTTCCACTTGATTTTAATTTATGGTTTTAAGGAAAAGCTTTTATATCCCGTTTGGAGCGTCGAGGTCCCTGGTTCATGAGGTTAATCCGGCCGGGATCCCAAGCATAGTATCGTGAGACCAAAGCATCAAGAAAGTGGAGGTCTAAAAATTTCCACTGCGGGAACTGCTCCACATGATAAAATCATTTTTGAAAGACATTTTTCCTTTCCCTAATACTTTTCAAGTTCTCGAGAAACTGTAGAGAGTTGTATCTTAAGAATATTCTTCTATAAAGCATGGTGCTTTATGGAAATGAAAACTATAGAGTCGTTTGATGAACACGTATCACTTTGCAAAAGTTTATCAATAAACAATTGGTAAATTGACTAAATCCCCTTAGAACAGGGGATACAATTGCTAAAAACCATAAAGAATGAAACAATATCCATGTTAATATAACATTATAAATCATTATAAAATCTATAAATTTGATAATATAATGACTAGAATATCTACCATTCCAGTTCTTTAACATATTGATGATCATAATATGATATCTTCAACTGATCGAATCCGCTTTGCCTGTTTGAATCGTCTTCACACAAATAAAACGTCGCAATAAGATTGACGAAAAACACCACGCTTTCACATGACTTCCATTTACGTGGCTCCAAGGGTAGCTTCAATGATATCGAATCTCAATACAAACAGTTGTTACGCTGAAGACCTAGCAGTACCCTAAGTCATTCACAATTCAAATGACATGACTGCAAAACATATGTTTTGAGGCTGCAGAATCCAATGAAGCCTAATGATTTTTGTGTATAGTACTTGATATGCAAATGCCAACTAAAGCATGCAACCCTTAAAAAGGAAAATTAGTCAAGATACTATATGAATGTAAAAGGGTCTTATTCTTCTATATCTCTTTCAAATTGAGTTTTAATATTTATCCTTGTCCAAAGGTATGAAGGTTTGAAGGCGTTTCGACTGACACGTAGCAATTCATCAAACAATATGTTCCGATGTATAATACTGACTAAAATTTTGATCTGACACTCATTAAAACAATGATGCGAGCAGGGATATTATTTATTCTTTCAAAAAAAAAATTATTTATTACTTAATATGTCTACACAAAATTAATTATTCCAAACAACACATCTTATAACGTTGAAAATGAGCAAATCAAGTATCATGCACGATAGAAGGAAATGTAAATATTCCAAATTGATGTAGGTAGAAATTAACCGCATGATATCAAATCAAAATAAAATAGAATGTGAATTCATGAAATTAGCATATTTAACTTAAAAAACCAGCATATAATGCATGATTAATAATCATACTTTACTAAGAAAATTAACCATAGAGCTACATCCGATTTGCACAAATTTGGTTTGTTACTTACTAAATCAATCAATACTAATCAATGAGCCAAACTATATATCTATTACAAATAAAAACTAAGCAATCTACAAACTCATGCTTGCACGTGATAAAATTCAATTCCAATGTGGAAGACAAAATGCGTAACAACTACATAATGGTATAACCGTGATCTTTACTTTACACCTACATTATCATCTAAACAATTTATGGAAATTGGGATAGCTCCTGTGAGTCTCTTACAATCTTACACGTAAATTGGATATCTCCCTGTGTCTCTTACACCCACAAAGAAATTCGGATATTCCCTAAGTCTCTACACCCACACTTAAATTTCTCGATAACTCCACGCCCTATTACACCTGACACAAAAATTTCGAATTTCTCCACTGCTTTACACCCACACGTGTAAATTCCTTCGAATTTCTCCACCGGCCTCTTACACCCACATTAAATTCGGGGATAGCTCCCTGCCCTTACACCCACGTAAATTTGGGATCCCTCCCTGCCCTTACACCCACAATGTAAATTGGGATCTCTCCCCGGGTCTCTCTCTTACACCTAAACATAAATCTAGGATAGCTCCCCGGTCTCTTACACCCACACAGTAAATTCTGGACTTCTCGTGTCTCTTATTTCACACAATTTGGGATAACTCCCCAGGTCTCTTACACCCACACAGAGACCCGGAGTTATCCCAAATTTCCAAAGAGAAGATCGGTTTCCAAGTATAGTAGCAGGCTGAGATTGAGGATTGTTGTGTCGAGTTCGCATTAATCAAGGGCTACATCTCTGGCGTATGAGACTTCAATTAGTTCAATGTCCCAATCCCGGTCTCTAATGAAGAGGTCTCAGATCCATAGGGATTCCAAGCCCTCAATCATGGGAGTGAAATGTAAAACTCGAGAAAATTCAATTTTTTTGAAAAAGGGTAAAACGGTAATTTCCGTGGAAAATCTGAAAATTTTCTAGATCTTGGATGACGAAATGGACTTCACCATTGGAATCGTCTCGCGAAATCTAGCTACCACTTCGAATTCCGAGACAGTTAGAATTTCACATTTTTCGAGACACCGAAAGTCACGAGGGACACTTCGCAATAAAGCCACGCTTATATCAACCATGTGTCAAGTAGAGAACAAGTCAACATAAGCCTAAGTGGGGCTCTATGTGTGACATGTGTCACCACTTGATAGGAATGAAATCCAGTTATGGATAAGAGGATAAGAAAATCCATGGTTTGGTATGGAGGCTGACATGGAAGTGAAAAGTCTCGAGATTTAAAGTGATTCATCTTTCAACGGCTGTTCCCGGCCATATCGATAGAGCCTCCATTTCCTATACGCCATCTACACCCATGCTTGAGGATGAATCGTGACGACCGTATACTCTTCTAAGTGTAGCTTTGGTTTGACCCCTACTGAGTAGATAAGAAGTTCCCATGTGGGAAATATTTAGCTTTGATTAATCGACTAGCTAGAGTATAGAGGTTAGAGATGAAGTTCCAAGTGTGCTTACCCATCATTGAAAATTTGAAGGCGTGTAGGCTCTGGAAACCCATACCACCTTATTCCCTTCTTAAACAGAGGGTGTTCCATTTAATCCAGTGAATGCGTCCTTCCCCTTTTTTTTTCGTGCCACCGTATGAGTTCATCTGCTCTCTCCAACTCTTGACATCGAGAGAATGTGATAACAAAATAAATTTCATACAAAGAGAGGGGAATGGCTCGGGGCAATTGTCTTCATCAATACTTTTCTAGCTTAGAGAGCAACTTTGCATGCCACCCTTTGAATCGCTCCATCCTTTCCCCGAAGGAAAGCAAAGATCACTCTTTTATTTCTACCAATAAGAGAGGGTAATCCCATATACTTCCCAGTGTTCAGAGGGGTAAACACCCTTAGTCTTTTCGAGATACTCAGTCTTAGGGTCTCGTAAACATTATTATTGAAAAAGATACCAAACTTTTCAAGGTTCATTGCTTGTCCTGATATCCTCTCACACGGCTCAAGAATATTCTGCATTTTAGAACATTCTTGTTGTCACCGGCATTAAAGAAAAGAAAGCTATCAGCACAAATAACATATGTGAGATACTAGGGGCACTCACTAATATAGCCCATGCAGATCACCCCATTTCTGCCTCCTTCATTGCAAATGACTCAAGATAGATAATGAACAAATAGGGTGATAATGAGTCACCTCGCTGTAGGGCCACACGCTCGAGAAAGATAGCCCAACTAACTCACCATTTTACGAGACATGATATTGAATTGTAGACAAACAAAGCATTATCATATTTACAAAGTGAGGATCAAAACCTCATTTTTTTAGATATTTTAAACAGATTAAATAAAAAGTTGTTTAAACTAAGTCGATAAACCCTATACCCACCCAATCTCTTAACAACTTGATATAGTCTCATTAGCAAATAAATAAATAAATAAATTTAAAATAACAAACAAAAACAATTTATTAAATATAGTAATATTTTCATCTTTTATATGTTTGGGAGCTGGATGAGGGAGATGATCTAGAGAGGAGAGAGGAGTACGTGGGTCTCACATGGGGTCATTTTTGGTAATATAATCTACTGCTCAACCTCATGTTTTTTTTGTACTTTGATAGTTGTATATGTTTGATTATTTGAGAAACTAGATTTCTATTTAATTCTCGAATAAAAACGAGTGAATATCCCCTAAGTTGCCGAAGAGATACCGCTGGGAAATTTTATCTCAAATGTCGAGGTTAAGTTTGTAATTTTAACGAGAATTTCGCCCTCCTTTTAATAAAAGCCTATCGGAAAAAGGAGGGAAAAAAATAAAAATAAATAAATAATCATGGTCGCTACGTAGAAATTAGTGGAGCCGCGAACCCATTACTACTGCAGAGCGTGAAGTGGTGAGGCTTACGACGACGCCAAGCCGAGGAGGGAACATCGCCGGGCAGAGCGGCAACAGAATCGGGCCGAGCCGGCGAATGTGACCAGGTTTCATCAACGGCTACAAGAAGGGTCTTTTATGGCCCAGCCCTAAATCGCTAAGAAAGGCTTACCCGCTGCTTTACCGCTTCGCGATCATAGGACTGCCACCTTCCATTCCGAGCTCTCATTAGTATTCTACCGTCTGACCGCCTCGCTTCCTCCGACAAGCACTCTTCATGACCGGCCGGATGTGGCCGCTGTTTGGCTCTTATTTCCTGCCTGATCTCCGCTTGTTGGCCGTGGCTAAGATATTTCTGTGTTTTAAAGCCGGATTCATTGTTGATTGTATTATTGCGAATCGATGCGCCGACGGTATATCATTGCGTATTCTTTATTGCGGAATCTAGATAATCGACTGATCGGGTCGAGTTCGGTTTTTCTACTCCTACCCACTTTGCTGCTAATTCCTGTCTGTGCTTTGTTTAATGTTGATGAATTGTGTTTGTCTCCTTTGATTCTGCATGTATGTTTGAATGTGTGAGCTGCGCTTTATCACCTATTTGCTTCTAACAGATTTTGATTTTAAATTAGATCTCGCATTATGTTGGTTGTCTGCTCATTAAGGCATTTCAAGAAAAATGCAGGTTATTTCTCAAAAATGATCATGCGGGAGTGGGAAATTATAATCATAAGAATGAGATTGTAAGCTATTCAAATTGATTCCAAGTCAGACATGGTATATTTTTGTCCATTTCATTTACTTTTTTGTCGGGAGTGAGAACACCGCATTTACTTCAATGGTAGATGGGCATCTCAGATCACAAATTTCAACTTAGTGGATGTCATCTCTGATTATAGGGACAATATTTTTTGCAAAGAATGTATCAACTTATTCGGTCAACACGAGAGAAAAAAATTGTGTAAATCAAGGTCTTTTACCATTTCTAATTAACCAGTCATGACATGCCATCTTAATAGTAGGGAAAAGATCGTGGAGCAACGTGTTACGTTGGTTTCAATAACACCAAGGGAAACATTGTGTAAATTAAAGGTCTTTATCATCTTGGTTCAATTTTTGGGATGCCATCTTGATATAAAAATCTTATGCCGAGATGTAATTTTATTGGAAATTTGTTTTTGTTGTCAGCTTCACAAAGGTCACGTAGATCACTCAAAGGTCCGAGATAGGATTCTTCTTCGGGTGTGTTACCCTCTAGGTGAAAAGGGCCTTGGTTCTAGTTATGTATTGGTTATTACTTATTAGGAAACTATGAGTTGCAAATTGATTCGCCCCTAAGGATTGTTTACCCTTCTAGAGGTTTGGGAGATTCCTCCTGCTCATGCTTAGGCCGACAAACTAGGTAGCCGGCGTGGTACAAGGGGAGCCTTTTCTTTGGAGGTTTTTTCTTTTGGGATTCGCACTCTCCATGAGTATTGTAGGTATTCAAGTTAGGTTTGTACCTGATGTTTTCTGGTGTTTCTTGTGCAATACACTTGCACTTACTTTTCTCCTGTCCCTTTATGCTCTGGGTTGAAGGATAACTATAATCTCAGACTCTTCCTATTTTTTAAACTTTGTTGCATTTCCTAAAGGAAAACCAAACACTTTTAATTCATTTTTGTAGAGGTCAAATAGTAGTGTTGAAGAGTTGGCACGTGGCCGTGATGGAAAAAGAAAGGTGTACTAGATGTCATAGGTACTGAATTGAATACGCTTTATTTAATTTTGCTTCGAGTGTACCATGTGATATGTATATTATGTTATTTGAATTTTTCATTAGATGAGCATCCTCATGTTAATATTTGGAGCCTTCTTTCCCCTTACATCATGATATGCATCCATCATAGGTAGACAAATATCATGAGTAGAAAAGCTAATCTATTTAAATCTAGCCTGGCTAAAATGAATCCTACAAAAATTCTAGCTTACAAATGAAGGGTCTATATACCAGAGTTTCAGGTTTGTGTAAAAGATGGTATTAGATTTTGTATAAGATTTTCTGCAATAAAATATTGGCTAATATTAAATGTTGTAGCATGATTCACATCATATTGATTATTTGATGGTAGTTGTGTTATTATAGTGTGCTCGATATTGAAAAGGATTCTTCTTCCCCTCATCATCTTATCATTGCTTCTACTTTTAGATCAACACAATTAAAAGCATTCATTTGACATCAATACTCATTTGAACTTACATTCGAGAGATTTCTTTGATGGGGTGTATATTGAGGGAACCTTAAAATGATTCATTTTGAATCTACATTTAAAAAAATGGAAGAGAATCTACATTTAAAAAATGGAAGAGAATCTACATTTCAAAGTGGTGGTCGGATGATTTTTAATTGAAGTACCTCGGCTAGCCTTCCCATTTATTTCATGTCCTTATTCCCTATCCCTATCGGTTAGAATGAGAATTGAAATCAGATTCAAAGAATTCTTCTTTATGGGGAGGAGGCGCGCTAGAAAGAAGACCTCACTTAGTAAATTGGGAGGTGGTTTGTCGAGACAAAAAGAGTGGAGGATTGGGGAGGCAAGAAATTGTCTATTCTAAATAAGGCCCTCCTTGTAAATGGAGTTTGGGCTTTATGCAGAAATAGATGCCTTTGGAATATTTTAATTAGAGTTGGTATGGGGGAGGATAAAGGGCGCTGGTGTACCAAAATGGTGAGGGCTGGTTACGGAGTTGGAGTTTGGAAAGAGATTAGAAAGGGATGGGATCTGGTGGTAGGAAAATGCTCTTTGAGGTGGGTAATGGGAGCAGTGGTGCTTTTTCGGGAAGGATAAGTGGTGGGTCAATGACTTTATGTGATGCTTTCCCCAATCTATCTGTTGTTGCTGCTCACAAAGACGTCATGATTAAACAAATGTGAAGCCTGGATGAGGGAGGAGGATGTTGGAATCCTCTTGCGGACACCTTCAATGATTGAGGATTATGTGAAGAATTTTTACTTGCCTTAGCTGGATGAAAGTGCAACCGCTTGAGGACAAGGTGAGATGGGTGGAAGGAAAAATGAGCTTTTTCTCTATCAATTCCATGTTTAAGTGTTGGATTTTGCTTCTCAAGTGGTTATTTCCCTGTAAACATCATTTGGCAAATTTCAAGATATGCCAGCCTAGGAATATGCTTCTTTGGTTAGGAGGAAGCATGGGAAAGGCCTCAACTCTTGACTAGATTTAGAAGAGATAAGACCTCATTAATAGGATGCTTTATTTGCAAAGGAAAAGAAGAAACAATAGACCATTTTTTGCTTCATTGTGGTGTAACAAGGGTTTAATGGGACATCTTCTTCTATTTTTTCGGGTAGCCATTGAGTCCTTCCTAGTTCGGTCTTTACAAACTTTGAAGGATGGAGGGTCTTTCAGAGGCAAAAAAGAAAAGATGTGCGGAGGGTCAGCCTTTATTTCTTTTGACTATATGGAAAGCAAGAAATAAAATTGCCTTTGAAGATTTTACACTGGTCTATCCGTAAGTTTTCTTTTGTGTATTTCCTAAGGCCGAGACTACGTTATGTATTAAAGAAGGTACTACAACGCTGATTGAGTTCATTGAGTGGCTAGGATCTAAGTGATTTTGAGCTTTTGTAGCTTTTCCTTTGTTATGCCGAGTGTTTTCTGTATGTCCACTTTGGGCCGCCCCAATTTGTTGCTTTTTGTATTTATTGGGCTTGTTTTTGGCTAGTCAGTTTCTGTGGGGTCATGGTTTGTTCCCATGTACTCTTCTTTGAATCGCCACTTTGGTGGCTCTCCTCACATGAATTTATTCTCTCTTCTTACTTATCAAAAAATAAATGGATTAATTTTTAGATCCTATGGCAAGAAGGCTTCCAAATATTTGATCAGCTTGGAAGAAATTGTATTTATTCGTATGAGGCAGGACCACCTTGATTTAGTCTTGTTTAGTAAATGCTCTTGATCAAACTTAGGATGGTTCATTTTTTAAATCCTATGGGTCAAGAAGGTTCCCAAATAGTTGGATGGTTGAGTATATGCCCCTGAGCCTACTTATGCATGGCTTCCCGAGTCGAGAAACTAACAATGTTTCTATTTAGCCCTCGGAGGGGGGTGGAGTGTTCAAGTCTTGAGCTTAAGTTTAAGGAATGTATAGGTTTAGAGAAACCTCTATGGGCAATGGGACTTAGTTTGAGAAACAAATTGTGGCACTCTTCTCAAGAGGTGTAACTCTTATGGCACTAGGTGTTTAAGAGCATTTATGGTCCGTGACAGAATGGAGAGATACCGACATTAGTGGTAAGGAAATCTCGCATTGAAAAAAGGAACCCCATGAAGAAATGAAAAAGAAAAAATCTAGGTGTATTTGAGCTAAGATACTCGAGTCTGCACTAATCGAATAGGATCAAGTACTCAAGAAATCCTAACTCTCACCACAAAAAGGTCTTAACACGTTTATCCAATCACCTTACTACTTTCCTATAGCCATGTGTTGGCTTTATGTATTCCTATGGAAAGGAAAATCAAAATATGCAAAAATAAAAAAATTCTGTATTGGAAGTCTTCTTGTTAGAGCTTTAGTTCAAGTCAACTTAGTACACCCTTATTGCCTCATTACTTATCAATGTAAGTTCTAACTTACTGTACTTAACTCGTAATGGAACTTCGCTTAGTAAATTTATGAGTTCTGAACTTTGTAAACCATACCTTAACATGTGTAAGCCTTATGGAGATTGCATTGAGGTATGTTATACTTCAACTCAAAGTTAGCTTTATATATAGTATTATCCTTATTACCCAATAGGATTAAGTTTTCAGGTTAAATTAATAGTTAACACCATACCAAACATTGATTTTGATAGTCCGTTTATGATTATCCCAAAATTTAATTGTTGAACGTGGTCCAAAGCATTGCTTGAGACCATCATGACTCAACACAGTCCTATGCATGTAGGTAATGGTCACAACAAGTCTCGGATGCAAGTTGAGTATCATGAAGTTTAAGAATAGCTAAATTCTCACTTTGAAATGAGTTGCTTAACTTATCTAACTTAGAGCCTCAATAGCTTGACTCACATCCTGTGGGGTGGGCGAGGGTGGCATGGGTGGTGTGGGGGAAGGAAAGAACAAAGAATCTCCGTAATATTTCGCTATTTTCCTAGATTAATCAAGAAAAGTCTCCATATGTGATTGGGAATGGACACTTCCTAATCACTTTGATTGATGTACAAAATTCCATTCTATTGTCTCTGAAAAGGCTTCCAAGGCGACTCGCCTAATTTAATTATAAGCCTCTCTCGAGGCCAAGCAACTCCCATCAACTAACACTAGGTCTTTTTGCTTCAGCCTGGTCCCCAAGCATTAGAGATGCTTTAAGATCCAAGAATCTCACATGCCTCCGACTACCGGTACTTCTACACTACCAAGCTAATTAGGTTGATTCATCTTGTTCAGTTCTTTACTCTCTCAGATCTCGCAAAGAACCACTCACCATATCGAGATTAGCTTAGGAAATCAAGATGTAACAGAACCAAGCATGAATCAATAGATAACAATCACAGAGAACCAATAGAAAAAGGAAAATTAACGAATAAATATAAGATTCATGTCCAAAATCAACCAAAACCCTAGATTACAGTTAGAACATAACAGGTTTGATACATCATAAACTTAGACAAAACATGAGAAAAAAAAAAAGAAAGAAAAGAAACTCGAATGATCAAAATGATATGATCTTCGGATTTTTTCCACACAATTCTCATGATCTTCTCCCAAATCTCAAAAACACCATTAACCTTCTTCCTTGGTTCCAAAGTGTGGACAAAGTCCCCTTCCCCGAGCCCTCCCCGCCTCCCTTTTGTCTTCTTGGGGTTTGAGCTTTAAAACCCTCAATTATGGGCTCAAAATGGGCTTAAAATCAACTGAAAACCAACCCTGAACGTCGCGACGTTGTTTGGCAACGTCGCGACGTTAGGATGCATTGTTTCTGCAGCTCTCTGCAACGTCGTGTCGTGACGTTGCTGCAGCTTTCCTGTTCGCACTAACTCAGAAGCCATAACCTTTGTCATCCGAACTTTGATTGAGTGATCTTGGACCTCGTGGTGTTTTTAGAGTGCAGAATCTAGATATGGCTAGAAAGCAGACTACTCTTTATAAATGATGATAAAGACGTTTAGTTACAAAATGCTCCAACTGGTCACTTTTGAGCTCTCTTCTTCTTCCTTCAACTACCAAGAGTCATAACTTGATCATTTGAAGTCCAAATGGAGTGAATAAGGTCTCTTTGGAAAGCATGAGAAGTCTCCTATCCATCCATATAAATATTGTAGCCATTTGGGATCATCTTGTAGCTGAAAACATCAAACACAGTAGCCGGCTATATGTACTATGTTATTGGCTTGTTTTTGCTCCATATCGCTTCGCGACCTAATCACAAATCGAACATTTAGAGCATTGGGACTACTTATTTATATAATAAAACTACTAAAAATATAAGAAAACATATTGATAAAATGAGTATAAAGTATAATCATCAATGGAGAATCTTAGAAGCACATGACTCTTTATGTTTTATTTCTCTTCACATCGGGCTTTGCTAGAGAAGTTTTTCAGGTATCCCTTGAGCTCATTCTGCTAGATTGGAACCTAGTTTGCAAAACCATGAGATTGACTAAGAGCTATCTAGTGAATGGCTACCAAAGATTGTAGTAGGTGTTATCAAACTAAATTTTGATAGGTGTTCTTTGGACAACCTAGAGCACTGGGGATTGAAGATCTTCATGAGCCATGTCTTTTTCTAAAACTCCTTTATGGAATATATTTTCTTTACTTTATCAAGAAAAGGGTTGTTGTGTGTGTTGTTGGGGATTGGAAGATCAACCGAGATCATTCGTAGGAGGTGAAGAGCATTCTCTTAAACCCGTAGCTGTAATGCCGTTGAGGCAGAAATTTCAGCCCCTTCTACAAGGGTGTTACCTGAGACCTTTCGTTTTCTTTTTCTTTTTCCACTTTCTATTAGAAGATGACGCTTGTTATTGTCATATTCTAAAGACAACCAAGCAAGAAAGAGGACAAAAAAAAAAAAAAAAAGACTTGGAATTGATGGACAAATGCATTTGCACAACATGGAGCAAGACATGGTTTCTTTCATAGAGATTCTTATTTACGCAACTTTAGTTAAATTTGACTTTTTAAAAACTAGTCTACACTCATCTACCCTTTTACTATGCATTGTGTAGAAGATTAAGTATTTCTTGAAGGATTGTTCGTCCTTCTGAAATATTTCATCACTATGAAATCTTTGTTTCTTATTACTAAATAAATAATTAATTAATTAATTAATTAAAGCAACTTATTTTAAAATAATTATTTACTTGTTATTAATCACATTTATTTTTATTATTTCATTTTTTGCTTCTTAAAGTGAAAATATCTTCCGAACTAGCAAAGTAACATTCCAATACATTATGCATAGCTCCTTTCATAAAAATTGGTATTGGCCATAAGTGAATGACATGATGCTTAATCTTAGCAATTATTATTATTATTATTATTATTTTTTTTTTTTGATCTAAGAAAAAGCAAAGATAAATGTGTGTATATATGAAAAAGAGAGCACAAGGTGCCTGGTGGAGTACAAAAGAAGGGAGCAAGGAAAGACAGACTCCCTTACCCATACCCCATCCAAGACAAACCCAATTAACGAATCTAAGTTATCAACACTATACAACTTAAATTTACTCGACCATAAGGAAAAACAAAAAAAGATGATTTCATCCCGTGAGCACAGTGGTACTTCATTCTCTAAAACCACCCTATTCCTTTCTCTTTCCAAGTAAACTAATAAACATTCCTGTGAAATACAAGCAAAGAGGCTCGCCATCGAAACTCTTCCATTTTTTTCCGATTACTAACACTTTGCCATGCAAGAGAAGTTGGCTGATGCACCGAACGAGGGGTACCCAAGAAGTCAAGAATAGCCAAAAGAATATCCCATACATCTCGCCTTGGCCTAATGGAGAGATATCTTCGCTCTTGGAACAATGGATGCTAAGTGATCCATTATTTCTCATTCTTTCGTATAAGCATTCGTTTACTAGGAAAATCCCCCTCTTAACTCCATTCCGTAGTAAGCACTCCATCTCTAGGAAGCTTCCCAGGCAAAGCCCACCCTAGTGGGGAAACGATCGGTTCCGATGGATTGCCAAGGAAGTCCTGTGAGGGAAGAGAATACCTCAGCTTACGATACATAAGACTAACTGAGAAACCGTTAGTCAAAGTCTCCTTTAATAACAACCGATCCTCTTGAAATGGCCTTATTTTGTTAGCAAAGAAGAGAGGAACCTTTCCACCTCCGCACTCTCCGCCATTAAGAGGTTGCAGACTGGGACCAACCCCATCCTCCCTTGAGAAATCCTTAAATCAGCCACTCCTGCAAGCATCCTTTATGAGCCGCCTTAAATTGGAACAAGGTGGGAAAGGCATTGCAAAGCATAGTTTCGTTGCACCACTAAGTCCTTCCAAAAGCCCAACCTCCTACCATTACCTAATGAGGAGACGGAATTTTGTGAGAAGGTGTGCCATTCTTTTCTTATGTCTTTCCATAGTCCAGTACCAAAACCTCCCCTGATATCCCTAGAGTTCCATCCCCCACCTTCCTCACCAAACTTGGCGCTGATCACCAGTCTCCAAAGGGAGTCCCTCTCGTTTGCAAAACGCCAGCACCACTTGCAAAGCAATGCTTGATTCATCAAGGAAAGGCCTCTTACCCCTAACCCGCCTCTACTTTTCACAAACAAGATTCCAAATGACCAGTGAGGTTTACTCTAGGTTGCCCCCACTCCTGCAGAAAGTCTCTCTCGAATCTTCTCCAACCTGTTCAAACAATCTTGGTATCTAACGAGAGGAAGTAAATAACAGGAAGGCTATACAATGTAATTTCCTGGATGAGGGTAAGTCTCCCAACCTTTGACATATATTGTCTTTTCCAGAGGACAATCTATTTCGAATCTTCTTCAATAGAATCCCAAACTCCTTGAATAGCCCTGTGAGGAGCCCAAGGGAAGGCCCAGATTTAGTGGGGAGGGACCCACTCGCAACCAAGCTCGCCCGCTAACTCCTCCATGTTGTCCACCCTCCCCAAAGAAATAATCTCACTCTTGTTCAGGTTAATTTTCAAACCTGAGAAGGCTTCAAACCACATTAAGGTCCATTTCAAATACATCAACTGTTCCGGATTGGCTTCACAGAAGATGATAGTATCATCAGCGTATAAAAGATGAGAAACGACAATCTCCCCACCATCTCTACCCCCAAACCTGCATCCAGAAATAAAGTTGCCTTCCACCGCTCTCTTTAGCAGACAACTGAGGGCTTCCATACCGATAACAAACAAATAGGGTGATAAAGGATCCCCTTGTCTCAGGCCTCTGGAACTCTGGAAAAACCCCGAAGGTGAACCATTTATCAAGACTGAAAACGATGCTGTGGAGATGCACCAGTTAATCCATCTAATCCATTTAGAACCAAACCCCATTCTTCTAGCATCCGTGATCGAAAAGTCCCCACCTCGATGTGATCGTAGTCTTTCAATGCCCAACTTTACAAAGGATCCTTTCTTTCCCCCCTTCTTAGAATGGAGTCCATACCATTAGCTATTAGCATCAAGGTTTGGAAGCACTATTATAAACCAATCAATGTGTATTTATGATTATTTAAACAATTTTAAGTGTGATTAAAGCTTTACTTAATTAGGTTGTTTTATTTATCTAACTGTATTTATTTTTAGAGAATTTCAGCTTTTATCATGAAGATTATGAATTTTGCATGACTCGATTTGAGATGTTGAGATCGATTCTTCTAGGAACCTTCCAAGTTAGATAGCAATATCATGACTCTTGAATCCTCATTTTCTTGAATTTGTAGAGGTTACTAAAGATCTCTTGATAGCTATTTGTAATCCACAGATCCTTCCACTTTCCAAATTTGCACCGAGTGGCCAAAAACAATGTATCTACGCACACTGCAGACTTTGCACAAGTGGTTCCAGACTGTTCTTAAACCCGACAACTAAGTAAGGCTTTGAGCAGTAACAAAGGATTTCAAATGCCGAATCCACCCCTTCTCCCATCGTCGCCCCACTTAACAAAATGCACCTTCCTTTCAAAGTGCCCGTCCCAACAACAATTCTCTCGATCTTCTCAAGTAGATAATCCTAATCGGCTGAGGCATCACGTAAGAGTATGAACACATACATACTGCAAACACACTCCTCCCGAGATAAATATTATCTTGTGCAATACAACTTGAGCTTTTTTTTATTGGCCAGACTAAGTTTGTTTATAGAATGGTCCTTCACCATAGACGGGTTTATTGACTGGTGGGATGTAAGTGATCGAGGGGCTGCTTTGTATAGTGGTTTTTGCTTTTCATGTCAGGTAAGTTATTTCAAGCCAGACTTCTCGGGGGGTGCGCCTTTAGCGCCCTTCTCTAATATACTTCTTTTAATTATAAAAAGTCTTGCGGTAATACCCGAAATCATATGAATACTTTCCTCAATGGATGCCTAATCGGCCAAGGCAATCCCGTACTCCAAAGGCAAAACACAACTCTACAACAAAAGAAATGAAACAAGTTTCCACATTCGCCACTTCTCGCTCACAGTAAGAGCTTGCTTTTCTCCGAGTCAACCCTAAGGCCAGATACTACCTGAAAAAGAATTGAGAAGAATCCATCTCCCATACACACAATTTTTCAGTCTTCCTTGAGAAAAAAAAGGAGAGAATCATCCGTGAAGCACAAGTTGGAGCTCACCACCTTGCCTCATTCATCTCTACTCTTCACTCTTGAAACCTCTCAAGAAGACATCTTTCTAAAAAACCCAGAGATGAAAGACATGGTGCTTCCTCCGCTCAAACTCGTGAATATAGGAGTCCCACCATTAATACCTTAAAGCCTGAAATAGAGATACAAACTTGATCCACTCAATCCAAATCTCAGCAAAAGCCATTTGTCCCATAACAATTTAGTTAACATTTGCTGTGCTGAATTTTGGAAGCAAGTGAACGTTGACAGATTATGCTCTCAAATTTATGGTCAACTCCCAAACATGCTCTCTAGCCTTTGCCAATATAGTGACCTTTATTTTTTTTTGATAGATAGACAGAGCAAAAAGCTACAAAGTATACAGGTAGAATATAGTGACCATTTTTGAACCAAGGTAATCCCTGAAGTGTGTGAATCTTGCTCTCTAAATGTGATGATGTCTTAAAGCTAGTATTGAGTTCATGAATTATGTAATTTTAATCTAGTTGCTGGTGTCACTTTGGCATGCTTGCCGTCCACTTGTGTTGTTTTTTGTTTTATTTTGGTTTTAATTTTTTTTCCATGGACCAAAAGAGGGATTTCTTGTTTCTGCTTTTCCTTCATTTCTATCTTAGAAGTTAGAACTAAAAGGGGGTTTTCTCGCAAGAAACAACGCAGGGACCATTAATAGAAACAATAGGCTTTCTGGAGGAAGGTTCCAAGAAGAGTTTGACACTGTTATTGACACAAATGTTAAAGGGACAAATAATGGATGCGCCATTTCATCCTCTAATGATTGAAAAGAAGCAAGTGGATTATTGTCATTATGTCCTCAGTGGGGGAAGATCTGGTCGCACGTAAAAGGAAAAGATGGCTGGTCACCCGCCGTGTCTTGAATATTTTCTTTTATTATAATCTCATTTATTAGTTATTTTACAAGTGGTTTTATTTTTGTTATGTTAATTATTGAATATGCTTCCCAAATGTCTAACCTTAATCTCAACTGATTCCCATGTAAACAAAACAAGAGAGGCAAGAAAATTATATACGGCTGGGGCCAGGATGACAAGAATAATAATCAGACTGATGATAATGAAAAAAGGCGAGAGTGTTTTATACAAGTGATGAGTAGTTTAGACTTTGTGATGGAAGACTGATCAAGATAAGTATATATATGAAACGTGGCAAATTGGTCTATTCCCGCTTTTAGTGGGTTTGTCCCTAGGAGTGGTTGGCAGCAACCCAATCTGCCCATTTGAACTCCATCTTCATAAATGTAGATTTTCATCTCCAAAAACCATCTCCAACAAGGTTTGGTATTTTCATCTCCAAATTTGAGATGAGAATAAAGGTGACACTATTCACCATTTTTCTATTTTTATACACAAAAAGGGAAAAAGTAAACTACAAAGTACTATTCTTTCATTTTTTATAATATTTGGAGATGTGAATAGAGGGTTTGAGATGCTCAATATATTGTCAGGGTTGAGATGAAGGGTGAGCATTCTGACCATTCTAAATGTAGAGAAGTTATGCCAATTCTGGAGATAAAAAATGGAGATTTGCATCGAGATGCTCTGGAAGATAGTTATAAGGATGGTCTTGTTTTTAACTGGAAAGAGAGCCAAAATTGTGGTTAGCGGAACCGCGATTATAATTTGAAAGAGAGAAATGTGAGTTGTTTTTGAGGATGTGGATTTTTCTCCAAAGAGTGATGAAGCTCTCATAGTACGCTAATTTCTCGGGTGGTTAATCTCTAATTTGGTATCTTTGGTTAGAATTCTTATGTGTATTCTCTAAGGGCCTTGTTTTTGGGGTGGTGGTGGGTTTTGTTTCAACTCCTTTCTTGTCATATACTGCACCCAATACTATCGTATAATTGGGTGTCTAAGCTCTGGGTTTAATATATTGCTTAGTTTATCTCTCAAAAAAAAAAAAAAAAAAATACTGCTCTATGTAAGGGGAATTTAGGAGTCTAGACATAAATTTTCTCTCTTAGTGAACCATAAATAGATATGTGTTTAGTATTCGCAATGCCATCCAAGTTGCTTATTCACTTGGGAAGCTTGGGGCAAAGTGTTAACTCTGATCAATTAAAGAAAATAGGTAGAGCATTGGCGAATAGGTGCTTCCCTTTGTGGCGAAGGGGAAGAAACAAATGCATCACTTATTGATTCATTGGTTCAAAGGCTAAAATTCATGGGATTTTGCTTTTAGCCATTTATGGTGTCAGTTGGATGTTTCCTCTCAGAAAGAGACCTTCTTCGCAAGGTTCACACCGAAGCGCGCGAAGTTGGCGTGATGGTTGCCCCTCCTCGTATTTTTGACCCTATGGCAGAGAGAAACAAAATTGCGTTTGAGGGGGTAGATATTTCTAATCAATGTAGATGAAGTTTACTTTTCTTAGTAACTTCTGTGTCAGTCAATATGTATTGCGGCGTGAGAGACCAAGGTCATTGATTGGATTTTTTTGGTCTGATATGCCATTAATGGCTTTTTGGTGTCTAGTCCGGGTGGTTAGTTGTTTTCTTTCCTTGCTTCCTCACAGGGCCCTATTGTATTTCATGTATACTTGGTTCTCCTGGTTCTTGGTGGTTTTAATATACTTTGTTAGCTGTATCCATAAAAAAAGGCTTAGGATACATTTTTAGACCTACCATAGCCATATAAACATAAATAAACTTTTGACTATAAGCCATTTGAATTGTGAATGACTTAAAATTAGGTCTTTCTCGAATTCTATATTTTATAGGAAGATCTGATTAAACACTTTTTGAAAATCCAATTTTTGAAATATGATCCTCATCAAATTTTGGCTCGATTTTAACAAAATGTCCTATTTTCTCAAGTAAAAACAAACCCTTTCAAAGACAATGTAAATACTTGAAATAAAGGACATTTTTAATCCAAAGGGATTATTTTTCAAGAAAACATGTTTTAGTGGAGGCACCAAGCCCAATAATAGGAGAGCCTAACTCAAAGGACCTCGCTCGACAAGTGAGAGAACTTCAAGCCTAACTACCACTTCACACTTTCATGCGAACCGATGGGGATCCTATCATTGCCCACCCTAGAGAAACCTGACTTGGGACGGCTCATACTTTGATAGCTCACTTCGGACCCTCTCTCGTGCACTAAGTAGTCCTCTCTGTAGCGCTTTATAGTTCCACGCCTTAATGAAAGCACCAATGATAGTACTCCAAACCCAATAGGAGAGCACAATTCAAAACTAGCTGAGCAGGTGAGAGAACCCCCAAGCTTAAATAATTAATTTAGCACTTTTATGTGGAACCAACGTGAATCATATCCCATCAAGACTGGAGAATTCAGGGTTATTCGATGTCTTTTAGCCAAATATTTCTATTTTATACCCTTTCCGCCTATGCTTCATGAAATTTGGCTCACTTTTCTCGACACATAATATCAGCCAACAGTAGCACCTTATTGTGCTTCAAAATGGGCAATCGAGGGTTTATCTAGATCTGTGGCAAAGGAGTTGCCCAGTGGACTTGCAATTGTTGCGCTTTAACTCGTGTGATAAACACCCGACATGCTCAATTTATGCTGGGGTAACTCATCCGTTTATACCAACACTCAAGCATGATATCTTTCTTTTCCCTTTGTTAATATATGAAGCTTTGTCCCAAAATAATACTTTTTTTAAACATCAATCTAGAATACGTTTGAAAAATGCATGTTAAAGGCATGGATGTTCGTATTAAAACTCAAATTCTACAAGCTTGAACTTTTAGATGGCCTGGCTTAACAATGCTCAAACTAGTACCTTGTCAAAACCGTAGTTGGTGACTAAGATTTTACATTTTTAAAATAAAACCGTAGTTGACACCTCACGGCCGCTTATACCAAACAACACCCAAGCACGGTATCTTCTTTTTAATCCCCATGCGATATATTTCAAATTTTCTTATTTACTTCGTCTACTACTTACCAATATTCCATTGAAACAATTTCATGCATGCATGTCAAGTGAAAGAAAAACATGATGACATCGAGCTAAAATATACATGAGTCTTTTTAAAAAGTAGAGGGTGAATATGGGCTACCCCATTTTAGCCTCGCATTTTTGAGTACTTCCGGGCCGAGTAAAACGATGGCCTAAATAGAACTAAGGCCTATCAGCCCGACTTAGGTCCGTATTAGGTCAGCCTGCCACAACCGCTTCGGCCCATTTTGACCCATTTTTTATTATAATTTTTAATGATCAAGCAGAATATTTTCTAATTGTTAATATTAGTTTTTATATTATAAAAATAGTTGTTTATAGACAAAAAACATAGTTATTAAATAATTATTTCTTATAAAATTAAAATAGTATTAAGATGACAAATAATTAAATAAAATAAATGAATAAACTAAAATAATTTATTTTAAATAGTCTTTAAGAACATAACAATAAATTATTAGTATTTTAACATAAATTTATTTTTTAAAATATAAAATTTTAAAATTAAAGGTTTATTTATTTTAATTTTTTTAATGACCTGGCCCCTTTGATATGTGACCCGGTGATAGAATCTAGTCACAACTAAAAGTGTGCTTCAAATAAAAGTGGGTCCAATGGGCTTTGCCCATTTTAGCCCACGGCCCGAATGGACTTGGCCCGTTTCCCAGCTATATTTAAAAGAGTACATTGAAATCGACTGCCATGAACCTGCAGGCTAAAATTTAGAAGGGATTTGCCTTAAAAAGCTTGGGGACAGATCTGAAGCATAGTATCAGAGACCAAAGCATCAAGAAAGTAGGAGTGTCTAAAAATTTCCACTGTGGAACTATTCCACATGATAAAATCATTTTGTTAATATTTTTCCTTTTCCCTAATACTACTTTTCAAGTTCTCGATAGAATCGTAGAGTTGTATCTTAAGGAACATTCTTCTATAAAAGCAGGGTGCTTTATGGAAATGAAAACTCATATAGAGTCAAAGTTTTGATAAACACGTATCACTTTGGCAAAAGGTTTACCGATAAAACAAATGGTAAATTGACTAAATCCCTAGAATCAGGGATACAATTGCTAAAACCATAAAGAATGAAACAATATCCATGTTATTTATAACATGATAAATCATTATAAAATCTTATATTTTATAATATAAATGACAAGAATATCTAGTCACTGCATTCCAGTTCTTTTTAACATATTGATGATCATAATATGATATCTTCAACTGATCAATCCGCTTGGTCGCTTGAATCGTCCTCACACAAATAAAACGCCTCAATAAGATCGAGGAAAAACACCACGCTTTCTCACATGACTCCCATTTACGTGGCCCAAGGGCAAATTCTTCCACGATATCAATCTCACAAAGAAAGGTACACCGCGCTGCCTCTCACCGTTGATTTTTGATGGAGGCATATCATCATCTCCTCTTCTACACAAAGCTTTCTTGCCAATTAAACAAAGAACTCTTCTCTTTTATTGTGATTCCCTTAAATTGTGAACAAAGCCAAAGTTTGTAAAGCCTGCGCATCACGTTTAGGGTAATGCAAAGATTTATCCATTAATTCCAGTCTAGTAGTTCATGCTTAAAATTGTTTGATTTGCTTAATGATGTTGTAGGAAAATGGTTCAAGATACCAAAACTTAGACATTGAAATGAAAACCATAAAAAGTTCATATGGTATAGGAGTTTGTCGATATATTGTAATTCACATTTTCGCCATTTCGTCTCAACTCTTGAGTATTTACTCCAAGCTTATGAATAAGTTCTGAACATCCCTTAAGGATGCATTTGGAACATTGTTAAGGATTGCGTTTGAAGGTAAACCTAGCCAAGCTTACTGAGCTTTATTCGTTGAATATTCGACCGACCAGCTGATCAGTCAAGTTTGAGTATATTTATTTATTAATTTTAAATTGAATCTGAGCTTTATCGAGTCGAAGCCGAATATTTATTTTTTTTTTTCTCTCGACTTGAGTTCAGCTTCAAGTTTTTTAGACCGAGTTCGAAGCCATTTCTCAGATCAATTTATACTCAATTCAATTACAACTCTAGTTTGGAACATGGAATAGATATAAGAATTGACAAATTCATTTCATTTTCCTTAATTATTGTATCTTAAGAATGAAAAAAAGAAGTTTTCATGAATCTCCCAGAAAGATTTTGATGTCTATTGTATAACATGATATCAGGATTCATATTCTTCTTCAAATAGATTAGAAGATGGTGTGAGAAGGAATATAAAAGGGAAAAAATTATTTTGGTATCATGGTATGATTACTTTGTCGATTGCAAGATTAAATTACTTGTATATCACTGTCGACAAAAAAAAATATAGGGCTTGTTTGGTTTCTTTGTGGTTGATTCTATATCCCGTGGGGGTAATATATAACTAAAGTGTTTATTCCCAAAAAAAAAAGTAAAAACAAGAAATTTACTTTTTTATTTTTTTTATTTTTTACGGCTTTTACATGCTTAAATAAAACCCATCCTGTATTTCGAGGATTATGATTTATGATTCTTGAAATGTGGTGATTTGGTGGTACAACGAGGCTCCCTTCCAATTCCGATTTTCCAAAATGGGTCAAGAAGGAATTTCGAGAAAAAACTCACCTTAACATTTGGTGCCGATAAACTCTTAAAATGAGCAAATCCATAGTTATTTGTGAATTAACTTTAAATGCAAAAAACTTTTTTGAACAAATATGATATAGGAGATGGATAAAATGGTCAGACTTACGCTATACATTCAAGGGCTTTTGGTCCAAAGTCGTGAGCATTTTCAAGGTTAGTTTTGTAAGAAGTCATTTTTCCAAATATTTTGAGATTTTTTTCTTTGAATTATTGGTTAAAAGACATCAAATACCCTTAAATGTATGAATCTAACATCTCATATGCATTATTATTATTATTATTATTATTATTATTTTGAAATATAACCCCATTTTGAACAAAAATGCTATTTTCTATTTCAGATGTTGTAAGGGAAACAAGATGGAATAATTATGTCAAAATTAGATAAAAATTGATGAAGGGTCAAATTTCAAATTTGGGCTTTAGAAGGTCATTGACTCCCATTTAAAAGGGATAAATAAAAAAATTGCAAATATAACCTCTACTTTGATAACACCCTTCAAAACACACTAATTTCGACAAAAATACCCCTCCAAGGTGTCTCTCCACGCCAACCCTATTTCTTCCCTCCAACTCCTCATTCAATTCTGGTTTGTGAGGGAGGATTTTGTTCAAGAGAAAAAAGCCCTAATCCAAATACTTGTGACATCGCTTCCTCGGGATCACGAGTGAGCATTTCATTATTAGAGAGTGAGACTCCACCAACTAATGGAGGTGAATGAACAATTGAGATGCTAAGTGGAGGGTGAACACGAAGAGGAAGTTCCAGTAGTTTTGTAACAAAAGTTGTTGGAATTACAAGGGGCTCATGGAAATTTGAAAAAAGAGAATTCGTTGATGTTTGAAGAAAAAGGATCTTTGTTAGAGAAGGTTGTGTCCTTGAAACCTAAGGAGTTAAGTCAAGGTTCTTAGATAAGTAGTTATTTATTCTGGACTTAACTATCGCCGCGACAAACTTAGTGAGGATTGTCAATGTTCTTTTATCAATAGTTATTTTTTGTCTAGACTTAACTACTATTAAGTTATAACTTGAAGGTGGTTAAACTAAGGTTCCTAAATCAGTAGTTATTTCTGGTCCGACTTAACTATCATTTAGTTACAAACTTGGAAAGAGGTTAAGTCAAGGCTATTTATCAGTAGGTATTTAATCCAAACTTAACTACCATTAAGTTATAACTTGAAAGGGGTTTAAACCAAGGTTCTTAAATCAAGATCTATTTTATTCGACTTAACTATCATTTAGTTACAACTTGAAGGGGTTGAATCAAAAGTTCTTTTATCAAGAACTATTTAGTCTAGACTTCTTAACTATTTTTAAGTTATAATCTCATGAGGTTAAACTAAGGTTCTTAAATCAAGAGTTGTTTTGTCTCGACTTAACTATCGTTATTACAAATTAAAGATGGTTAAGTCAAGATTCTTACATTAGTAGCTATTTATTTTATACTTAACTATCATCAAGTTAAGGAACACGAAGGGTTGAGATGTCTCCTATACTAATGGGTTTTAAATTGAAAGATGTGGAGGATCAAATCTAAGGATAATCTATGACAGAAAGAGTTGGAATAATAAGAAGAGCTCAACGTATGACACAGAAATGAAAAAGTTGGAGGAAAATAAAAGCAAACTATGGGTGGTTAAGGGTAAACTTGTCGAAATGAAAACATTTTTATCTTTCTGGGTTTTTAAATAAAACGGTTATATTTATTTTTTTTTTCTTAGTTGTCCCTTTTTAAACGGATTCCTTTAATCAAATCACCATTTTCCGTTTAATTCAATTTATCTATATTTTAAGTGACTAAGAGCTCAATTTAGGGCTTCTAGGCTTCGAGTAATTCGTGAGAATAAATTATAAAAAAATAGAACATTATGATGCAACATTATAAAGTAAATAAAAATAATAACATAATACTATGATAGGATGCAAAGTGAATATAAGTGATGTTTCTCTCTCAAAAAGTAATCATGGAGAAAAAAAGTGTTAAAGAAAAAAATTATTTTTCTCTCTAATGAATGGTTGTTCATAGAAAATGCAGATTATATATAAGTATATATATATATATATATATATATATATATATATATATATATATATATATATATATATATATATATATATATATATATATATATATATATTCAAATAAATTAGAAATTGATGTATATTTAAATTAATAAGTTTTAACTAATAATAAAAAATAACTTATTAATTTTAATTTTTTCTAACCTTTTATTTTCTTTCGCTACATTTTCTCACAAAATTTTCAAGAACCAAACATATTCTTAATAGTAATTACTTCTGAGAAACATAAAAATAATATGGTTAAGTTCCAGCAACATTTATAGCTTTTACAAAATATACCGACATGGGCCTGAATCAAAACTAAAATAAATAAATAAATAAATAAATCAGTAAAATTAACGAAAAATAAAAAATAAAAAATCTAACCACCTCAAAGAAAAGGGGAACAAAAGAAAGAAATCCAGATATCTAATTCAGCAACCTCTCTATATTTTGTTTGAACACTTTCTTTTTTATTTTCATCCACAATCTGCCTCTCTGATTTCTCTGCATGGAAAGGAAATTAGGCAAAGGGAATCAATATTATTTCCGGTAAGAAAGAAATATCAAGAACTTGTATAATAAGATAATCCTAATTCTGTTCCTTTGTCAATGATTTGCAATGAGTCAAATTTTATTTGTTTTGTTTGAGATTCTTGATTTGTGACCGACCGTTTATATCCGACTCGGCCGTGCCTCGCTATGCGATTTCTCGCGGAAAAGAAAATTTGAGAAAAAAAGAAAAAATTGGTTTTGGTTTGTTTGACTATCCAAGTGCAGGCATGAGATGAGTTATAAGGGAGATGAACTGCACGTGAGAAAATTGATAGGAGAGTTGACTGCAATACAAATCAATAAATATGGAATAAAATTGCAAGAGAGAAATAGATTGAACTCCTGGACCTCCTACAAAACTAAGCTCCGATACCATATTAAATGACCAATTCACTCCTCTGCGCAAGTTTAAACTATAGGATTCGAGTTTAATATGAATATTATGTTTTTTAACGAAGTTCATTTCATCGTATCAAAGTTTCTAATGGTTGGATATGTAAGCAAGTATGTATAATATGGAAGGATGCTCATCTTTTTACTCTTTAGTCAAGAATTCAAAATCTAATTCTGGTCATTTTGGTCCTTCTGATGCACTAGATTGGACTTAACTAAGTGAGAAGATCTGAAGGGCATTGTAGTAATATCCGTTTAAAAAAAGGCACTACAAGATTAGAAATTCCACTTCCCAAACATAGTAAAAAGAAATGAAATGATTATGCACAATAATAAATCAGGAGAACGATCCAAATAATCCGCTTCTTTGCTTAAGGGCTCATTAAAAGCTTAAAAAATAAAATTAAGAAGATGCTCTTTTCGGAAGTCGGAAACAAATCACAAAAATCTGAATTTTTCTCGACTGTCTCTTTATTCATTTGACAAGATTAAATACAAAATATCATGTAACCACCATCTGTCCTATTTTCACTACCGACCCACTGGCATGACAGAAATAAAACTAATACATGAAACCTAAAACCAAACACGTGGAAACTAATAGATAATGGATATAAAATATGGTGATTTTGATTAAAAGACCTTAAAATCCAATTTTGAAATTTGATCCCACATCGATTTTTGGTATGATTTTTGATAAAATATACTCTTAATTTGTTTTTCTGCAAAAATAACTCATTATTTTAAAAACATAATGTAAATACATGAAATAGAAATGGACATTTTTGTTAAAAAGGGTTATGTTTCTAAGAAAACACTGGATAAAGCTATTAGATTCACAAATCTTGCATTATTTGATGTCTTTTATCCAAATATTTCTATAAAATAATAAATAATGGGACAAATGGATAATGGGACATCAAACTGATAACTAAGATTGACTTTTTGAAAAGGTTGTTGAAGCCCGAGATTTATGTGGTTGTTGAGTTTGTGACTTATTAGAAACTCAGAGAGAAAATGCAAGAGAAAAAAAAGTGAAACGTAGTGCTGAGTGGTATGGAAAAATAGAATCTTTATAAGTTAATAAATTATTTTTACATGCTTCTTAAACTTTATTACTTAATTTCTTTTAGTATTCAAAGTTCCTAAAAAAATGTTAATAATATATTTTCCATCCATTCTATTACTTTAATAAACCAACATAATATAAGTATTTGGGTGAATTCTATGCATGATATAGGAAGGTATTAATATGACTATCATGTTTCTCAACACTCTCCCTCCCCGTGCAACCCCATACTGCACTCGAGAGTTAAACAAACCAAGTAGTATATCATGGACTTTCATATAAACAAATGAGGATTCAAATTACAAAGGGGGTACTGGATATGATAAAATTACAAAAATACCCATATACCCTTTTACTCTCAATACAAGTCAAATGCCATAACATTATCATATATAGAAAAACGTTCATTTGTTTTTGAAGGCCCGTACCAAAGTTCAGTTTATGTGGGTGTAATTACCATTTTCATGATTATTAGGGAGGTGGATGTCAGCATCCCACATCGAATAAAAAGTGTTCCTCAATCTATAAGCATGAGATCATCTCAACCTAGAAGACACGTTTTAAAGCCTGGCCCCAGCCCGAAGTGACAATATCTATAGCTAGCACTCCCGGCTATTACAAATGGTAAGGGAAAGCTGATCCTCGACCCCGATGTGGGGGTCTGTTCCGTTTGACCCCATAGAGGTGTTTATCTGTTTAGTCCTGCAATCCCATGGAACACAACAAGGATGTTGTGTTTGCATGGAGATGGTGTTTTGTCACATCACACATCGGATAGGGGAGAAACTTCCTAGTACTATATAAGTATGAGCTCATCTCAACCTAGTAAACGTGGTTTTAAAGCCACGAGGGCCCCTTAAGCCCGGTTTAATATATATAGTCTGGACCCAAATCTGCATATGGAAATAGAAACCTTGAAGCTAACATAAAACTATATACTTTGCATTATGATATTGATGAAGGCGCTTATAATTACCATTTTCAATATACTTCTTTTATCGACTAAAAAAGTACCTCTTTATAACCCCGCAAATTTCAACGCCCAAATCCAAATTTACTTGAATTTTGTGGGTTCGTAGGTAGTAGTCTTTCACCCTCTCATAGATGAATAGTATCAAGCCATGAGAGGCAGTATGTTCTTGGCTTGAGGTAGTGGTGATGGCCTGTTTCAGAAAAGATGCAGAGATTAGAAAAAAGAAACGTATGCTAGTGAACTTTAATAAATTGTTAGAGAATTCAGAATAATCAAGTTTACCATTTGAGATCTGAGTAGACACAAGTAGAAGTTGAAACCGCTTGACTCAACTCGAGGATTCGTATACCCTTTGGCCATCTACATCTCTACTACATTATATGTAGAAAAATCCGAACCCTATTTTGTCAAAAATCCCGCAAGTTTGAGTTTTTAGAGAGTTGGTCGCTTAATATGGTGGCTATAGAACTTATCTTGAGAGAGTGGAGGTTATGAGATCGAGACCTATCTCTCGAAATTTAATCCCAATTGCTAATTTGAAAGTCCATGTATGATTTGTTTGGCTTGTTTTAAAAGACATGATATTGCCTCATATTAAACTCAAATTCTACAAGATCGAGCTTTGCGAGTCAGAACCTAGAAAGAGGCCTCTATGGTCTTCAATATCGTGCTTGTATCATTTCTTAATACACATGGAAAGAGAAGTGTATTCCATTATATCAAACCCGCTATACTGATAACTATCCAGACTTCTATCTTGTTTTTTCGAATCTGATTACATCATGACATTCTTCAGAAATTTATATATTCACTTGTCTATATATTGTTAAGGGATCAACTTTCTTAAACCCAAGTCAGAGGATTTCGATTTGAGTCATGAATACACTTCTCCCTCACGTGTGGCCTCATAATTCCATTACCGAATTTAAACAAACCAAACAGAAGCCTTTTATGGACTTTCAACAAACAAACGAGGATTAAAATTGCAAAGAAGTCGCCTCAAACCCAGCATTCCCGCCAAACCAAGCTCCATACCATACAAAAGCCCAACTCTCCTAAAGCCTGCTTGTAAGATTTAGGTTCAATATTAATCCTTCTATGCTCTTTAACAATGACTAAACCCGCAGGATGATAATTATCCAATTTCTATCTTGTTTTTTCTACTCAATGATATTTTATAAATCATATCCATCCGTCTTATAAAGTATATGGATAGATGTATGATATATACATATACATATAATATATATTGAGAGAAAATGAGATACCTTATATCCAAAACCTCAATTCAAATCTTAGAACTGCTTAATGTTTTTCTCTACAGCTTCCTTCGCTTTTGCCCCAGTAAATGCTAAAGGAGGAGGATGCGATTTCATTTGCCGATGCTTGTGGTGAATTTTTTCCGAATTTATAGGTATCCGTAAACCTCAGATATGTGGAAGATGAAAAGGAATTTAGCAGCCATCATATGGAAAATTAATCCATCTTCTACACTACAAGAAAGTTCTATTAAAAGAAAGAAAATGTAAACAATGATATGCCAAGTCTCATTCATCTTGAAAATAATCACAAATTCATTTCGTTTATTTAGATCGTCATTGTTATATAGCATTGGTAAGTGATGGGAATAATAATAAAATTATTCATAATATTCACTATTTATATCCAAATATTTCAAGATATTCTCTATGTTACTCAGAAAATATTAAATTATCATGGCACCACAACCTTGCTCCTCTTATCTCAATCCAATTATAAACAAATTCCTATTTGAAATATATAGATAGAGATATATATATATATATATATATATATATATATATATATATATATATATATATATATATATATATAATATTGTAATGTAATATATGATATGTGCTTACCTGGTTGTTTCATAAATAAATTTTAAGAACGAGAGATTTCAAATCACTTTCGTGAGAAAATATTACACATACTGGTTAGAAAATAAAAGGAAAGAGAATGATCTTCTATGGTGAAAATCAAAACTATGTTGTTGAAACATGCATTGAAAATCGTTTCTATGTAATTATTGTTATAATTAATAAATGAAGATGTTCTTCAACAATATATATTTAATAAAAGGATGATCATTAAATTGGAAAGTTAGGATTTTGAACATAACACATTATACATTATTATGACAATATTTTCTTCTTGTTATATTGGTTAAGCACTTTATTATAAATTCGTATATATGCTACTTATTAGGACTACTTGGACTTGGAACTAAAAATTATAACCAAAAGTTAGAAAATTTATTTTATGATTTAATAATAATGTGTTATTCAATAATTAAGTCGAGTAAGGTTTGATTAGAGTAAATATGAATCATCGTCCAACATGACATGTTTATGAATTAGATTCTATTTATTCAAAATAAAATTTTAAACGAAATAAATATGGATTATATATGTCAAGATTATAAGTAATGTTAATTCAAATCAAATTCTTAAGTGGACGATTGAGCTAATTATCAAATGGAGTTTTGGTGTTGATACAAATTTAACTGGTGTACGCATTACACTAAAAACTGTGGTTGGGTTCGAGTGTGGTGTGAATGTATATCAAACTACGCTTACTCTATATATTGGTAAGAAACTCTTCCGAAATAACTTGATGGTTATAGTTTACACACGGCCCAACCTTTGATAAAGATTTGTACCTTCATCTGATGATGTTAAACTATTCTTTACTAATGCAAACTGCTAACCTAAAAGTTCAAGCTCAGAAGGATTTGAAAGTTTTTACTACGAATATCATGCGTATTTCCACATCCTCTCACGTGCATGCGGGCCCATACCCGCACATGTGGAGAGTCGGAGTCCTGCATGGATTTTCAAATCAAGAAATGAGGATAAAATATTCAAATTTGTAAGGAGAGGATTCAACCCATTACCTCATTCCAAATCAAGCTCTACATTTGATGATTAAACAACAACCTACTAAAAATCGAGCTTCAGAGGGATTTGGATTTAATATGAATATTATGCTTCCACAAAGACAAACAGATGAAAAAGAAACAACCAAACAGATGAGACTTTACTGAAAGTAGCACATCTACGAACCGAAAGAACTCAATTCCGGGTCCGTGAAAGCACATTCCAACCTACCCATTGGCTGAGGATTCAGAATAAGAGGTAGGAAAACGCCTCTTCCCAACCAAATTCTTCCAAGACTTTTCCACGATTATGCCTTTGGGCCGTGTTTATCACCCAAGAAGGTAAGAGTTTCACAGGCGTCTCGAGGAGAGAAGGACCTCGCGTAAATATAAAGAGGTAAAATTTTTAAGAGCAAGCAATAATGAGACGATAGTTCATTAGAAGACATTCAAATCAAAAGCAAATTCTTTTGATTAACATTAATATTTGAAGAGGAGTACCTTTCCATTTTTTATCTCATGCCAATTAGCGCCTGGGCGTTTTGGAACTTCTTGGCATCGGATGAGATTCAGCTCGTTCATTTTCTTGAGATATGATCGTTAGAATTGACATATCTCCTCGAAACTTTCTTTCGTACCAAGATGAAGCTCCGCGGTACTGCTCTAAAGTTATGCAAGGAACAAATAGTATGACAAAAGGATTGCGGTGCGTAAAAAGATTGAAACTTGTCCGAAAAAATCGCGGAAGAAACCCCCACTCCACACCAATTCGCCACCTCCATTGCCAATGCCTGAGGATCTCACCGCATCCCCGACAAGCATGGCGCTGAAAGGCCTGCCATTTGCAAGAGACTACGACAGCAAAGATAGTTATTCACCTTAAGGTCCGCCCCGCAAAACATGCATTGGCTCAGCTATTCGGGAGGTTTCTCGTGAGACGCTGCCCATATGAGCACGCCGACGCCGACAGATCCATGTTCAGCCTTCTAACACGCCAAATCTCACCTAAAAATGGAAAAATAAAGTGTTAACAAAGCTAAGATTTTTTTCATCATTATCCAAATACCATGACCGTTAAATCTCATTTAATAACATTGAGAAAACGTAATCTCCAAACATAAATTTGCTTTTCCTTCGAGTTTGCGTCAGAAATCCAGATGAGAGACCTATATACCTGCTTTCCTACTAGTTACCACTTTTGCTAATTCGGCAAAAATTATCACCTCGATATAAAAGTAATGGCTGCAAGTAATGGAGAAAGCCACAAAGGATACGGGGCATTCAAATTAGAGATGAAACAGAAGAAAAATCCATAAAATTATAACCTATTTCTGTGGAGGAAGCTACGGTTAAACGGAATGTTCGCTCTTTGTTGAAGCGTTAAAAAGTTTCACATTTCAGAGGAAAAACCTAGGCCGAAAAGTAATCGCGAAAGGAGGCGGTCGCAAGATCATCTCACATTGCGTCTTACTCCACTTACCCCGGGTTATACCCGTCGCCATTCCAGAAACCCCGCATGTAAATGCATGCCTTTACTAAAATTGCTCACAAGTAGGTATGTGGGGCAAGAAGAAGGTTCCAAAGCCTCAGACCTGACATGAGGCCCTCCAATGATGAAATCCACTTGTCCGTGCCGAGGCAAATTATGTATGTCCTTTTATCAAGTTTTTCGCTAACCCGCCAGCCCTCGACGTGGAAACACAGCCTCATCTTCATCCTGCATGCCGACATAATAGCCTGCTTAAAACAAACCACTAGTTGACTCGCTTAGCAATGAGAAAAATGAATATCCAATAAATTAGCCTGACTAAAAGAAAAGGGAAAAAATGTCTCATGAACATAAATACAAAAGACAAGAAACAAATAAGGAAAAGAAAATAAGTAGCTTTTAAAATTTCCCTGAAAGCAACAAACTCCCTAATTTAAGGATAACATTACAATCATTGATGAAAGTCTGAGAGTCTGAATGGTTAAGGTGAAATGCTTCTCCCGCATGTTCTTCATTTTCTGATTGCCCACTTCGTCGCCAAACACCTAAAGTTAGTAATACAAGGAGATGAGATAATCACATCGATACAGCAGGGTGATGAACCTTTAATTTATTACACTACCAACTTCTAAAAGCTTAAGCCTTAAGATATAAAACCCACAACATTTATATATATGTACCATGGAATTGAACCTGGAAGCCTCCCACAAGCCCTCCCAGCCCTCTACTAAGCTAACATATAAATGTAATGTGTTTCGGACTTGTAAATATATTGTAATAGCTGCTACCAAACACAGAATCGATAAGCCACTACAACCAGCTATCACATCTTAGAGTGCTAGGGGCTCTTATCACGCTCTCCTCGTCTATATCCATTGCTCTCAATGTAATGCCCCGTTTTCGAAGAGTTTAATTTGAGAATGAATGGCAACCTGTCACAAAATGGAAATTATAGCCCTTAGAGAGAAAAGCATCCACACTTCAAAAGCAAATTGAAAAGGAGATATGTATAGACCATGAAAGCAATAAAAGAGATCATTTAAATGGTGGAATTCATTGATCAATTATTTGGATAAATTTAATATGTATCATGGCATGATGCCAAAAAGAAAAGTTACCTTTTAATAGCTCTTTGTCAGGATCATATTGATCTTGGACAGAAGAAAATATGCTTAAAATTCAGCAGGGGCATTATAAGCAGGAAGATCAAGCTTCTTTCTGTTTAACTTCGCATTTTCCTTCTATTACATGAGAGGTGCCAATGACTATTTCCAGTGTACTGTAGTAAACCTGAAATTTCACTACGATAATCTTGTGACACATCTGAAATACTCCCTCTAGAAAGGAAACATGTGAATTTCCACAGTGGATATCATGAAAGCGCACAAAGTTCCATGCTTACTGAGTAATCTTGTGACACATCTGAAATAATTTCAGAAAGGAAACATAAAAGAATTTCCACAGTGGATATCATGAAAGTGCACAAAAAGTTCAATGCTTATTAGAAAATCTAAATTTTACTTTCTCAAACTCTATGATACCAATTTTGACTTGTAGTTTAGATATTCAAGCATTTGACTTATCTTATTTAAGAGTGGCTTTCTATGTATGCCATTCCATGAAACTGACAATATAAATAACAAATCTTCCTGGGGTGCTTGAAAACATATTACATGCATGTTGTTCCATACATAGAGGAAGCAACACCTATGATTCTTGTGGAAATAGGAGTTCCTTGCAAAGACAAAAATATGTCCTTACCTCTCGAAGATCAGAAAGTAGTGCCTTCTGGTGAAATGTCATCTGGTCTGAAAAATCTCTCACTCTTTAACCTTGGTAGATTCAGGGTCAGCCAGCTTGTACGACTCATAATTCGATCTCCAGTAAATGGCAAACAACAAAAGGTTTGAGTTTCTGCATTCTTCCTTACTCTTTGAGGTATCCATGGCCTTGCCATCAGCTGCAAAATACGGGGGCGAGTGAGATTGCACCTTAACAGAATACTCAGCTCCTTTGAGGTTAAAAGTTGTCTTGGACTTGTTCACTTTAAAGATTTCCTTCTTTCTGAGTTTCATTTTGCAAGATTGACAAACTCCGCTTCAGGCTCATGGTATTGGTTGAGAGACAAAAGAGCACCTCTCTCTGGCCACATAAGCTTCTAAGCAATAATATTCTAATTTGGCAATCTTCTCCTCTCCTCTCTGCCCTTGCCCAAGCCAATCTTATCATTGTTTGCATTCGTCTTCCTGTGCTGATATCCCCAAGGTGTCAACTGATATCCACACTACCGTTTGTTTACACATCGCCCAGATCAAATACCAGGCAAATACAGAGAAATACCTCTCTCTCATTAGCACTGGTGCCGGGAACTGTCTGCAATCCTCGCATCAGTCTGCCATGGACCATTTTTCTCTGTCATCTGAATTCTCAAACGTGTACTTAAGCAAAAATATATAGGAGAAACATCATCTGAGTCATCCATTTCCACCAGCACAGAACTACCAACAGCAACCGCATCTCCACGAACAATAGCCCGTTTGTAAAGAGTCTCTCCTGCACATGTTTTGTCCCCCGGCTGTCCATCCCATGTAATTTCTTTATTGGAAGAACAAAATTTTGTTGGTTTTACTACTGAATAAGGCTCTTAATCTTCTCAAGAAGCAATGTTTTCTCTTTTTCAACCTCAGAATCTTCTTCCATATTTTCCACTTCTTCATCTTCTTTCCCTATTTCTTCATCCTCGTTCCCTGTTTCTTCATCCTCATTCACTTTAAAGCCACGTCCCCCCTCTAATTTTTCTGGCAAGTAGTTGGAATAGAACTCTCCCCAGATCCTGTTGACCAGTTTTGTTGTAGTAGCTGATATTACTTTCCCTTTGGTTTCATTTTTTTTCTCTTTATCACAAATTCTCAGGCTTTGCTTTGGCACCCTACCTGCTGCAGTTGCCTTCCCAGGCAAAGAACCCTTACTCTTTCTCTGTTTGTCCCGGAGAGCAGCGAGTACAGGCAACTCAAGTAGAATGGTGTTATCGCTTTATTTGCATGTCCATTCTGCCAATCAGTTGATCATGGATAAAGTCTCCTGTGAAAATGAATAAAGTTTTCAACGGACAAATTGACAAAAACTTCCTACCTTGGCTTCATGGAGCTAATAACCCAGCTACTAGTTCATCAAGGCTCACATTGGGATTTCCTCCACAAGAGTTTGACAATCTTTATAGACCCTGCACAGGCTCGGGCTTTCTACAGAGCTCCTTATATATTCTTTATAGCCAGGTCCTAGGCTCAATGCATTCATAGTCTGCAAGTAATTTTAGTAGACTCAAATGATCAAGTGAGCCTTCCTCAAATCCAGAAATGCCCAAGATTCCAGCCTCCCAAATGTTCAGCATCTGACAATTCTCTTTCTTCCTTCTCCTCATCAGAACTTCCTTCCAGAGGTAATATTGTACCTGCAACATACATATTGCATATTTCTAATATTTCAATCGCTGTGGTCGTCCATTCGAATCATAAACAAAATTCGTGGAGCCTCCTATTTGCCTAGGAATATTTTCCTCAGTAGTTGACTTACAGCCATTTGCTCATCCTTCTATGGGTTGTCTTTGTTCCTAATTTACACAATATTTATCAAATGTTCACAGATGCTTTCTTTGGTTTCTTCCTTGTGAATCACAAGCAGTTCCAAGGAGGTCAGATATAAAGTCTCTTTCGCCTTTGTTTGGTGGTCGCCAAAACACTGGATTCTGAATCATTAGACTCCAGAAACTGTAAGTATTGTTTCAGCCTTTTTTTTTGTCCCTTTCCATCCCTACAAAAGAATAGAGAGAATGAAAAACAGACCAAAAGCAATTCATAAATATCCAAGGATGTAGAATCATAAACTTCCCAGAACAAAAGGTAAACAAAGATAATGGAAATGAGACCTTCAAGAAAAGCCCGAGAATGCATATCAGTGCTTAAAGATATCTAGGGACAGTATCACATCGAAAGTTCTAAAAATGACAATGTTGAACCAGAAGGCAGCCATTGAGAGAAATCAATGGATTGAAAAAAAAACATCTGCTAAAACCTCAAGATACAGAAGTGGTAAAAGAACAAAGTGAACCTGACATGCAACCTTCAGATGTAGCCAGCATGGATGATAATAGCATGACTCGGAAAGATTAGAGGCGGTCATGGAGGCCTATTGTAACTGTTTTTCACTTAAATATACGTGATATGCAAATGCCAATGCAACCCCAAAAAGAAATTAGTCAAGATACTATATGAATGTAAAAAAAGGGGTCTTTGTCCTTCTATATCTCTCTTTCTAAATTGAGTTTTGTTTATTTATCCTTGTCCAGTGTATGAAAGTTTGAAGGCGTTCTGACTGACACGTGCTACCCATCAAACAATATGTTCTGAGGTACAGTTGACTAAAAATTTGATTTACCGACACTCATTAGAAACAATGATGCGAGCAGGATATTATTTATTCTTTCAAAAAATTATTTATTACTAATATGTTCTACTGATTAAATTAATTATTCCAAACAACACATCTTATAACGTTGAAAAATGAGCAACCGTTATCATGCACGTATAGAAGGAAATGTAAATATTCCAAATTGATGTAGGTGAAATTAACTGCATGATATCAAATCAAAATAAAAACAGAATGTGACTCATGAAATTAGCATATTTGAATTTAAAAACCAGCATATAATGCATGATTAATAATCATACTTCTTTTACTAAGAAATTAACCAGAGCTACATCTGATTTTGCACAAATTTGGTTTGTTACTTACTAAATCAGTCAACACTAATCATCGCCAAACTATGTATCTATTACAAAATAAAAACCAAGCAATCTATTAAAATCATGCTTGCACGTGATAAAATTCAATTCCAACAAGGAATAATGTGCATAACAACTACATAATGGTATAACTGCATCTTTTACTTACACTCCACATTATCATCTAAACAATTCTATGGAAATATAGCGTGTTTGTTGGTGAAGGAAATATAATAAATTTTATAGAACTAGTGTAACCCTAGAGAATATAAGCACTCAAATGATACTAATAGTTGTCCTAATAACTATACCGACTATTAAAAAAAAGAGCAGAAAAGGAATAAACACATACCTATCATGTGGATGACCCAAATTAAGCCTGAAATATTTAAATGAATGGCAATTAGCCTTATGCTTTTTAAAAATTTAACACTGGGTCCCACAGCCAAAATGTCAAAAATGTTTTTTATTTACATCATGGTTATCACCCTCATTAAATGGTTAGTAAGTATTGTTTGTGAGAGAGAATCAATCCAGATATGATAATTAAAATACCACCAATCCTCGAGCCTTGGTACATTGATAACATTAAGCACACAATGATAATTCACATATTAAAATTTTCTTATGTATCTCTTTTTTCCATTTTTATGATCTTTGTTGCTATACTAGGAAAGAATTTAAATTTGTTGCCAATGTATGATTCCATTACATTGCTTCCATTTTATATACATAAAAATTGTAATAAATAGTGTCTTCCCCAACAAGAATTGAAATTGGGGTAAATCATCTTCGAAATCAGAGTGTTTATCTAGGGTCAGTGTTTGATCTCTACTTGTGATGTATGTATGTGCTTGTGTTACATGATTTGACATTTGCTCATATCTCAATCCTTTTCGGTTTGTCTAGCTACCTCTTTGATTCATGGTCATTTTTGATTTCCTTGCTACTCCCATTCTCTTTTATATTTTCAAAGTGAGTCAAGTTAAAATAGAAAATTGGTGGCACATATTTCTGTTCTAAGGTATACGTTTGCATATCAAAATTTTCGTGTATGAACTTGTAGGAAATGGAATTAATTTTCTGGTAGTTATTAGGGCTATATTAAATTCAACATTGTTTAGATGATAATGGGAGTGTAAAGTAAAAGTAAGATGCAGTTATACCATTATGTAGTTGTTATGCATTTTGTCTTCCTTGTTGGAATTGAATTTTAATACGCAAGCATGATTTTGTAGATTGCTTAGTTTCCTTTTATTTGTATTAGATACATAGTTTGCTCATTGATTAGTGTTGATTGATTTGGTGGCAACAAAACCAAATTTAAAATCTGGTGGATGTAGCCTCTTGCGTGGTTAATTTCTTAGTAAAGAAGTATGATTATTAATCATGCATTATATGCTGGTTTTTAAATTCAAATATGATAATTTCTGCTGAGTCACATTCTGTTTTTATTTTGATTTGATATCATGCAGTTAATTTCACCTTACATCAATATGGAATATTTATATTTCCTTCTATACGCATGATAACTGCTGTTCATTTTTCAACGTTATAAGATGTGTTGTTTGGAATAATTAATTTTGTGTAGACATATTAAGTAATAAATAATTTTTTTTTGAAAGAATAAATAATATCCCTGCTCGCATCATTGTTTTAATGAGTGTCACTGATCAAAATTTTTAGTCAACCTGCACTTCAACATATTATTTGATGGGTAGCACACGTGTCAATGTAACGCTTCAAACCTCTCATACACCGGACAAGGATAAATATTAAAACTCAATTCAAAGAGATATGTAAGGACAAAGACCCCTTTTTTACATTCATATAGTATCTTGACTAATTTTCCTTTTTTAAGGGGTTGCATGCTTTAGTTGGCATTTGCATATCACGTATATTTATCCATAAAAAAAAAAAGGTATTTAGGTTACATTTTTAGACCTACCATAGCCATATAAACATAAATAAACTTTTGGATCATGCCTCATTTGAATTCAGAATGACTTAGGTACTAGGTCTTTTCTACGATTTTATAGGGTGATTTGATTAAAACGACCTTTCAAAATCCAATTTTTGAAATATGATCCTTCATCAAATTTTGGCTCGATTTAACAAAAATGTCCTTATTTTCTTGCAAAACAAACCCTTCTTTTTCAAAGACAATGTAAATACTTGAAATAAAGGACATTTTTTGTCCAAAAGGATTATTTTTCAAGAAAATACGAGGAGGTACTAAGCCCAATAGGAGAGCCTAACCCAAAGGACTCCGCCTCGATGCTGAGAGAACTTCAAGCCTAACTACCACTCTTCACACTTTCATGAACCGATGTGGGATCGTACGGCTGCCCACCCTCAGAGAAACCCGACTTCAGGGATGGCTCATACTTTGATAGATTTCACTGACCCTCTGGTACCAGAAGTCCTCTTCCGTAGCGCCATGGGCCCGCCGCTCTAATGAAAGCACTAATGATAGGTAAATTCAAACCCAATAGGAGAGCCTAATTAAAACTAGCTCTGAGTAGGTGGGAGAACCTCTGCTTAAATACTAATTTACACTTTTATGTGGAAACCAACGTGGGATCATATCCCACTAATAGATTCATACCCTAGTGGTTATTCGATGTCTTTAGCAAAATATTTCTATTTTATACCCCTTTCCTAGTCTATGCTTCATGATGAAATTCTGGCTCTACTTTTTCGATAATACACACAATGCTTGAACAGTAGCACTCTATTGTGCTTCAAAACGGGCAATCGAGGGTTTATCTAGACTGCGGCAAAGGAGCGTCTAGCTGACTTGCAATTGTTGCGCTAATTCTGGTGTGATAAACACCGACATGCCTACCTCATGCTTTGGCAACTCCATCCCGCTTTATACCAAACACCGAAGCATGGCATCTTTCTTTTTCCCTTGTCAATATATGAAGTTTTGTCCTAAATAATACTTTTTTTTTAAAATATCAATCTAATACGCTTTTTGAAAAATGCATGTTAAAGGCATGATGTTCGTATTAAACCTAAATTCCCATGCTTTAACTTTTGTGGGAGAGGTGGTCATTTAACAATGCTCAAACTAGTGTTCTTGTCAAAACCGTAGTTGGTGACTAAGATTTGACATTTTTAAAAATAAACCGTAGT